>CAAKHG010042878.1:0-27677 GCA_901007715.1 Dactylopterus volitans | reverse complement strand
CCATTAGCCTGGCGAGTCTCCTCGCTGATGAGGAGCTCAGGAGTTTCACAGGCACATTAATCACTGCTGCACCTCTGTGTGTGTGCGCGTGTGTGTGAGTGTGTGTGTGTCTCTGCATGTGAGTGTGTATGTGCTTGTGTGTGTGTGTGTGTGTGTGCGTGTGTGTGTGCGTGTGTTTGCGTGTGTGTGTGTGTCTGTGTGTGTGTGTGTGTGTGTGTGTGTGTCTGTGTGTGTGTGTGTGTGTGTGTGTGTGTGCGCGGGTGTGAGTGTGTGTGTGTGTGTGTGTGTGTGTGTGTCTGCATGTGTGCGTGTGGATGTGTGTGTGTCTGCATGTGTGTGCGTGTGTGTGTGTGTGCGTGTGTGTGTGTGTGTGTGTGTGTGTGTGTGGTGTGTGTGTGTGTGTGTGTGTGTGTGTGTGTGTGTGTGTGTGTGTGTGTGTGTGTGTGTGAGTGTGTGTGTGTGTGTGTGTGTGTGTGTGTGCACGTGTGTGTGTGTGAGTGAGTGTGTGTGTGTGTGTGTCTGCATGTGAGTGTGTGTGTGCTTGTGTGTGTGTGTGTGTGTGTGTGTGTGTGTGTGTGGGTGCGTGTGTGTGTGTGTGTGTGTGTGTGTGTGTGTGTGTGTGTGTGTGTGTGTGTGTGTGCGCTGGGCTGTGCTGGACCCTCTCAGCATCTGAATATGAAGGTGTTTGTACCTGGTGTTCATGTAACCTGATGAATCCACTCAGGTTCCAGCGTTTGTGTCTCCATGACAACAGCAGCAAAACCAGAAGAAAAAAACGACGAAACATGTGAGGCTTCTCCCACTAACTCGATTTGAACGAGTTGCTTGCCAAAGAGGCGGGTTTCCAAGTCCCTCGAGTCACCGGCTCAGTGGCCCACCGGTCTCAGCACCCACTGAGCGTGCTCAGTGCACCACTCAAACAGGCTAACTTCCTGTTTAGCCCTCCGCTAACTTTAACCGAACAGATCTGATAAAGACGTGTCTCCTCCGTGTTTGTGGTTGTAATCACGCGGTTTGACCGCTGTGTCGTTCATATGTCCCAGACCGACCAATCACACGGCCTCAGGGGACTTTACAATCTGTACAGGAGCGTCAGCCTCTGACCTTTGACCCTCAATCCTGGTGAGGAAAAACTCCACCAAAAAACTCCTTTAACAGGGAAGCAAAGGAGAAGAAAACCTCAGGACTATTCTAGAGGACGGTAGCCAATAGGAAAAGGCCCTGCAGCCAGCAGGAGTCCACGGAGACGGAACGTCGGGTCTGATGAGGTCAGAAAGGTTCAGCCGAGCAAGAACATGAAGGATTTAGCAATGGCCGCTAACATGGCCGCTAACATGGCTGCTAACATGGCCGCTAACATGGCTGCTTACATGGCCGCTAACATGGCTGCTAACATGGCCGCTAACATGGCCGCTAACATGGCTGCTAACATGGCCGCTAACATGGCCGCTAACATGGCTGCTAACATGGCCGCTAACATGGCTGCTTACATGGCTGCTAACATGGCTGCTTACATGGCCGCTAACATGACCGCTAACATGGCCGCTAACATGGCTGCTAACATGGCTGCCAACATGGCCGCTAACATGACCACTTATGTGACCATTAACATGGCCGCTCACATGGCCACTAACATGGCCGCTAACATGACTGCTTACATGACCATTAACATGGCTGCCAACATGACTGCTTACATGACCGCTAACATGGCCGCTAACATGGCTGCTAACATGGCCGCTAACATGGCTGCTTACATGGCCGCTAACATGACCGCTAACATGGCTGCTAACATGGCCGCTAACATGGCCGCTAACATGGCTGCTAACATGGCCGCTAACATGACCGCTTATGTGACCATTAACATGGCCGCTCACATGGCCACTAACATGGCCGCTAACATGGCCGCTCACATGGCCACTAACATGGCTGCCAACATGACTGCTTACATGACCGCTAACATGGCCGCTAACATGACTGCTTACCTGGCCGCTTATACGGCCGCTAACGTGGCCGCTTATACGGCCGCTTACATGGCCGCTAACATGGCTGCTAACACTGCCGCTCCTCCCAAACGTCCTCACCTGATCTTCATTAGGCTGGTTTGGATTTCTGCTTTTTTGTGGAGGCGACGCTGAAACCTGAGCTCCCTGAACGCCTCATGGGGGCGGGGAGGGGCAGAAGGGAGGAGGGAGGAGTTCTATCTTTAGCGCGGGCTCAGCGGCTCCGCCCACCCACGTCTCCTGATTGAATTGCATCGACTCAGCTTTCAGTGTTTCCACCTCAACTTCACCTCGACGCCGCCGGCGTTCCTGAATGTGGACGGAAGAATGGAGGCGGAGTCCCACCGGGATTTCATCTGGAGCATCATGCTCCGCTTCTCACACAGGTATGATGTCATGGCTCCGCCCCCTTATCGCGTGACCAAACATAACATCCAGTCTCACGATAACCTGTAAACACTCAACTCCAATCACACAGTGTGTGTGTCTGCATGTGTGTCTGCGTGTGTGTGTGTGTGTGTGTGTGTGTGTGTGCCTCTGGAGCTCAATCACAACAGCTGTAAGAGTCTCAGCGCTGCTGTGTTGGAGCTTCTATCTTTGTGAGGACCGATGTGAGCTCTCTGGCTCAGCGCTGCAGTGGCAGTTTGAGTTTTGAGTTCCAGCTTCAGGTTAGATTGAGGTTGTGACTGAGCTTATGTGCTGGAATGTCCTCACAGATATAGAAGTGTGATCGTGTGTTACATATTTGTGATCATGTGAATCTGCACGCATGTTTATGCACTTATGTCGACCATGCGCACCTGTGCAGCCTCCTCCAGTCTAAACTTATCCCAGTGTGTCTATGCACACACACACACACACACACGCACGCACACACACATGCACACACACACGGTTGTTTCCATCATCAGAAGACATTCTGCTTTTATTCATCTTCTAGAAAAGTACCCACTGAGCTGCCGTCCATGTCTGAGCCATGTCAGCTGGACAAAATAGACCAGGGGACGAAAGAGATCTGTATGACCTTTGACCCCACGTCACACCAAGTCTTAACCCTAAATGTTTGTGTTGTCATGGAGACCAGCTTTTTCATGATGATGCCCATAAATCTGACTGCTTCAGTGGCTTTATGTCCCTACAACGAGGGAAATACCAGACACACACACACACACACACACACTATCACAATTTTTGATTTTGTTGTTTCATTGTGTTGTCAGCACGGCCCATGATTCCATTATTACAACACTAAAGATAACTGTGTGTGTGTGTGTGCGCATGTGTGTGTATGTGTGCGTGTGTGCGTGCGTGTGCTGGGGGTGGGTGGGGCTGTGAGTTTTTAAACAAAGCACTTTGATATGACATACAAGAGTGACATGAGTGTTTTCACTGCAACAGATGAACAAATCAAGTGTTTTCTATTTTCTGCTGTAAAGGTCAAAGGTGGCGAAAGACTGACCTTTGACCCACAGAGCTTCATGGGAGTATTTGGAGGTGACAGTGAGACAAGCTCACCTTGATACTGCAAGAAGGGGGTTAGTCAAAGCACATTCAGATACATAAAATTTCCGCTAGTAGTTTTGATACATTTATATTTATATTTGTAGATAAGTACTGTGTGTATAAGCATAAAGTGTATAAAATCCGGCCTGCAGGTCCTCTTATTGTACAAAAATGACACCAAAATATCCATATACAGACGCCGCCATCTTGTTCTGATGTTGTCACCTGCAGTCTACGCAATAGTCATCAGGAGGTGGGGCAGCGGTATCTAAGCCCCGCCCACCCAAATCACCAGTGATCAGTTTACCATTAAAAATGTTTTACGGTTTGAAACAGCCAGTAACAGTAATAGAAAGTCAGAGTTCCGCGTCCTCTCCACTCTCTCATGTGGGATTCCTAAACACACGTCTGGAAACGCCTCCACCACCTCCTGTATGTCACTCAGAGCAGCTGTCAGTCATGAAGCCACGCCCACTTTTATCGCATCAGATGACTAATCAATACCCAACTTATGAGAATAACTCACACTTGCATCAGAACAAGCATCAGTGTGATAAAAACAAAACTACCTGAATAACAGAAATCATCCATAAGACTTTCATTTGGTCCAGGTCCCGCCCACTATCATGGAAGAGGCGGGGCTTGTCAGCCACACTGCAGCCGGCCACCGGGGGGAGGGATGGAGGTGTTTTGGCTTCACCGCACAGTCGAGGCGCAGCTGTGACGTCTGTCTGCTCGCCAAGAAGCTGGTTTCTGCACACATGAAGCAGCTGGTCTTGGTGGTGGAGGTGGAGTTTAATGTTTGGACGCATCGTTTGCAGGAACATGTCTCATGAACATGTCTCATCGTCCTGCAGAAAACGTGTCTCGGGTGAAGAAACGTGTGACCCGCCTGCTGCTCCTACGTTTTTAAGGTTTCCTGCTGCTTCTGCGCTATATTTGAGCTGATGTCATGAAAGTGACTTACTTCCTTTAGTCTCAGACACACCTGACAGGGCGCTGTTATTTCTGACTTACACATTTAATGTACTTAATTACTGTTTTGATGATTTCATAATTGATTTGTTCATTTTTAGTGTCCCTTTTTTGAAACCAGACTCTTTACCAGACTCTTTACATATATAAAGTTTGATGCGTTACTTCCTGCGTCTTGTGCGGGAGCTCTTATTTTGGTGAGTGATTTGTTTTCCAACTTTACGAGATCCTGGTGATTTATGGGTAACGGCTGGGTATCGCAGGACTGGCGATCCGGAGCCTGCAAGGATCCCCCCCAGAGACCACCGACCTTATATGGGCAGGTACTGGTGCTGCTCCGCCCACCTGACAGCTGAGCCGCTCGTCAAGTGGCTCATGTAACCGCACGCATGCACGCACGGAGCTGAACGCTCGCCGTGACCTCCGATCCCGCTGAAGACGGATTTTCAAAGTGCCGTGTTTGAAGCGTGTTGACAGTGAAGCCGTGAACATGCAGTCACTTATATCCTGGATGCACATATAGAGCGCCACCTGCAGTCTCATCACTCCCCCCACCAAGCTCTCTACGGTGTCTATTTGAAGAGAAGAAAAAGAAAAAAGGCCACAGACATAAAAATAATCAACTTCCTTTTTCATTTGGGAACAGAAGAGCAGAAAAACAAATAAATAATATAAATATAATGACAACTATTCCATGTGTGACAAGTGTGAGACTGACAGCTGCAATTATGCTGAGTCATGCATGGGACTCGGGGGGCGAGGGGCAGAGTGGGTAGAGGGACGGGGTCACTGTCCTCCTGAGGCCCCGCTGACGTAGATATGCTGAGGGCCACAGGCTGGACAGTTTAGTAGAAACGGTGAGCTCATCATCAATCATCGGCATCGTCATCATCATCATCAATGTTTTATCAGACATGTTGGTTTTTCATCTGAAGTAAAAAGATGAGCAGGTGAAAACGATCCACTCACAGCAGCTGGCTGCGCTCGGCGCGACTGCTCGTCCTCCAATCACACTCACCGAGGTCGCTGACGTAGGCGGCGCCCTCTGCTGGCCTCCAGGAACACGGCAGCACAGGCTGAGCTTCATCAACACCTTTTACATATTACATACATATCTCCTTCCTTCGATGATGTTGCGGGCCATGCAGAGAGGGTCCACGGGCTGGTCGTGGCGGGTTGTGGCCAGTTGTGGCCGGTTGTTGTGGCCGGTTGTTGTGGCCGGTTGTTGTGGCCGGTTGTTGTGGCCCGGTGCTGCTGGTGTGTGATATGATAGGCTGCAGCAGACGTGTGTGTTCTGGAGCTTCTGACCTGAGACCGGCAGAAAGCTCCATGGAGT
Organism: Dactylopterus volitans; assembly: GCA_901007715.1. NCBI lineage: Eukaryota > Metazoa > Chordata > Actinopteri > Syngnathiformes > Dactylopteridae > Dactylopterus > Dactylopterus volitans. Next base: position 21,863 of record CAAKHG010042878.1, on the reverse strand, counting down.
GGAGGAAGCATCCTCATCTCACCGCTCCGCCGCTTCTGATTGGTCAGCCATCACCACCTGCTGAGTGGCTGAGTCTTGTGACCTTTGACCTCCACATATAAACTCAATTTGATTGTTTCCTCCAGCTGAAAGATCCACATTAGAGTCACACACACACACACACACACACACACACTCACATGCACATGCACAAACACACACACGCACACACATGCACAGCCAGACAGCCCCATAACATGATGGAGCCTCCACCAAATTTCACAGGAGGCAAGAAGTTCTTCTCATGGAATTCAGTGTGTGTTTTCGGCCGTGCTTACCTCCTCTTGTTGTGCCCAATAATTCCATCTTAGTCTCATCTGACCACAGTATTTTTTTCCAAGATGCTTCTGGCTTGTCCAGATGTGATTCTGCATTCCGCAGGCGACTCTTCTTGTGAAGGGCTTTTGCACATCACTCTTCCAAGGAGCTTTTCCTGGTGCAGAGTACGCTGGATATTGGAACGATGAACAACTACACCATCAGTAGCCAGATGTTCTCGTGGTTCTCTGGAGGTGGTCTGTGGCTTGTCTGTAACCATTCTAACCATCCTTCACCTGTGCCTTTCCAGTATTTTTTTGGCCTACCACATCTTTCCTTCATGAGGACCACTCTTCTGGCCTTCCATTTCTGTACCGCATATTTCTGACTGTGGAGGCGACAGTCCAAACCTTCTTGATAATTTCTCGTACCTTTCTACTCATTCATGATAATGAATTATCTTAGTTTTTAGCTCAGTGGAGAGTTGTTTTGATGTGCCCATGTTGCCACACTCTAAAAAAGAACCTAGGACAAGCACAGCCAGCAGCTGTCTCTGTTAAATAGCCTTTTTCATGATTGGTTCCACCTGTCTGTGTAACTGAAGGTCTCACAGGCAAGTCAAAGCAATTTTGTGCCGCAAGCCGTCAGCTCTAAATCCCAACAGCTCTTGAAATCAATGTGATTAAAAGGGTGCCCAAACTTTTGCACATACCATTTTTTACATTTTATTTTATCATAATAAAACTATGTAACGCTACTTGAAGAAATCAGATCTTGTTGCTGTGATGTTCTCTTATGAAGTTAGAGCAAATTATCATGAAATCTTAGAGGGGTGCCCAAACTTTTGCATACCACTGTAATATTTATATATATATATATATGTGTGTGTGTGTGTGTGTGTGTGTGTGTGTGTGTGTGTGTATACATATATACTTGTATGTGTCATATTATATATATACTGTTTATGTATGTATGAGCTCATTCATCAGTCCAAAGAGAATCAATGAGAAACTTCTCTTAATTAATGACTAAATCCAAAAATTCTATAGTTGAGCTTCTCAGGTGTGAAAATGCATTATTTATTTATGTAATTAATAGATCTTTGACGAGACGTTGCAACATGTCTTTCTTTTCCTTCTCTCTCATCTTCTATCTTTGTATTACACATGCGCAGAATCTTTAAGCCCTACAATTCTGTTAGTTTACAGTTACCCAGCATGCACCGCTCGCTCAGGCTGCAGCAGCCATGCAGCAGCTCTGTCCTGATGCTGCAAAGGATGGTGGGAAATCTGGGATCAGGTAAGCTTCTCAGTGACAGTCAAGCGGTGTAAACATAACCGAGCGACATCGGGAAGTGATGCTTATTTTCTCGAGAATAAAAGCTCAGATTTAAAAAATAATGACTGTTTGCGCAGAGAGAAAAACAAAGCCCGCGTAAATTATCTCAGTAACTGCGAGTCATGCTCGATAAATACATCAAACCGAGAATGCTCCGGTCGGAGAAACACAGCGCCGCTAATAAAAGGCTTTTACATTGAAGTGCACAGGCGGAAGTGGCTGCTCTAAGCCGCTAACTTGATGGCCGCGCCGCAGCGCTGACGGCAGCGTCGAGCAGGCAGCAGGTGGATGAGCCCGCAGCAGCTTCCAGTGGCTCTTCTCCCCCGAACTGGACCGAACTGAGCGCGGGTCCGAGCGGAAATGAGCCGCAGCAGCCGATAGAAGCGACGACGTTACCGGCGGCGGCAACATCAGCGAACCGAGGAGCGGCGGCGGCGCGGCGCGGTCCGGTCCGGCGCGGCGGGGCGCGGCGCGGGCTTAGCAGGTGAGCTAAAAATAGCGCGTGTGGTGTGTTTACGTCCCGGTGTCCATGATGACCGGCGGCAGCGGAAGTAGATACGCCAGCTTCCGGTTTCACTCACACACAACAAACTCTTTAATGTGGACAGCCACGAAGTGCTCGTAATGTAACGAAACCGACGTAACGTGAGCGGAGAGGCGTCTCACTCTGACACAAACATGCAGCCACCAGAGAGACGGACACGCTCAGTGGAACCAGATGAAGCCTCCACCCTCCACCAGACAGGGTTCACTTATGGAAACAATAAAAGCAGAAGTTAGCAGAGGCAGCGTGGAGAAGGACGGGCAGGAGCCAGAGGAACAAGAAGAAGAGGAAGAGGCGAAACTGTGAAGTTTCATGTGCAGCAGCTGTTGGATGACCGTGGTGGTTCTCCAAGAAGCTGCCCAGGCTTCCTCAGTTCCTTCCTCGGTTCCTTGCCTTCGTCACCTCACCTGAGATCATCTCCTTAAAGTCCCATCCCCTCGGAGCCCCTCATCCCCATAACTGGAGACAGTATCTAGAACAGGTGGATCGTTTCCCGTGGATCGTTTCCCGTGGATCGTTTCCCGTGGATCGTTTCCCGTGGATCGTTTCCGGTGGAACGTTTCCGGTGGAACGTTTCCGGTGGAACGTTTCCGGTGGCAGTGGCAGCTGTTTGAAGGGAGCCGTTTTTTGAGGTGGTTGAACTTCTGAGCTCCTGGCACTTTGATTGGCTGATGTGATTGACTGACTAAGAGCCTTTGAGCGGTCGTAGGTGTGAGCAGCTGAACCATGAATGAACCATGAAGCAGCGCTGATGTGTGAGCGTCTCTGCCCCAGGGTTCCACCTACATCCTGGAGGGGCGTCCACCTCTGTTTGTACCGAAGCGCACAGTTACAGTTACGATTATAGTTACAGTTGCAGGAGCGTTGACGCCGCTAACACTCCTCACTCACACATCTTCGCTCTGTTCTCAGGTCTCTGGGAGGCGGAGCCTCTGATTCGCCGTTATGTTGTCCACGGAGGAGATCCTGTGCAGCACGCGGCAGGTGATCGCCGGGCTGGAGGCGCTGAGGGGGGAGAACCGCGGTCTGCTGGAGAGCCTGCAGGGGGCGGTGGAGAGCAGCAGCATGGAGCAGGAGAAGAGTGGCATCATCCGCCAATCACTGGAGAGGATAGAGCTGGGTCTGAGCGAGGCGCAGGTGCACACACACACACACACACACACCTACCTGTAAACACACCCTGTAAACACACACAGACACACACCTACCTGTAAACACACACTCTGTAAACACACACTCTGTAAACATACATGCTGTAAACACACCTGTAAACATATGCGCACACACCTGTAGACACACACCTGTAAACATACACACACACACCTGTAAGCACACACGCTGTAAACACACACCTGTAAATATATGCGCACACACCTGTAGACACACACGCTGTAAACACACACCTGTAAACATATGCGCACACACCTGTAGACATACATGCTCTAAACACACACCTGTAAACGTGCTGTAAACACACACCTGTAAACATATGCACACACACCTGTAGACACACACACTGTAAACACACACCTGTAAACATACACACACACACCTGTAAGCACACACGCTGTAAACACACACCTGTAAACATACACCCTGTAAACACAGACGCTGTAAACACAGACGCTGTAAACACACACCTGTAAACACACACCTGTAAACACACACCTGTAAACATAGGCACACACATGCTGTAAACACACACACTCAAGTGCTTCTCTGTGGTTCCCAGTCATGCTCACACAGCGCGCTATAAGCCCCTCCCACGGCACCAAGACTTAGCCAGAACACCCGGAGACAGAGATGGTGTCTGCAGGTCGCTGGCTGGGAAACTTACTGGACGAGTTTATAAGTAAACTGCAAAATGAAAAATATGAGCACAGGAGCTACGTTTATTTCACACCAGATTCAATAACACTCATGTCAAGGTTAGAGGTGCATGAAGTTCAGTTTGAGTCGCTGGCCGGTGACCTCTGAGTGACCCCTGAATGAGCCCTTGGTCGTTGTTGGCCCTTCCAGGTGATGATGGCGTTGTCTGCTCACCTGGGTTCCCTGGAGGCGGAGAAACAGAAACTGCGAGCTCAGGTTAGACCCGCTCAGACCAGCAGGCTGAAGGTTCTGTGGGGTCTCGGAGCTCCGGTGACCAGAAGTCTCTTTGGTTTCCAGGTGCGGCGTCTCTGTCAGGAGAACCAATGGTTGAGGGACGAGCTGGCCGGCGCTCAGCAGCGGCTGCAGGACCGCGAGCAGGAGGTCGTGACCCTGGAGGAGCAGAACCGACACCTGCAGTTCATGTCGTCCATCCGCAAGTACGACCAGGAGGAGGCGCTGCTGGTGAGGAGGCCACACGCAGCCTGAGACAGCAGCAGGTGGAAGCTCGGTCCTTCATGCTGGTGTTCTTTGTCTCCTCAGGAGGACAAAGACGCGTCGGTGACCAGAGAGTCTCTGGACGACCTTTTTCCTGCCGAGGAGGAGGAGCAGTCCCAGAGTAAGGCCCCGCCGGGGGCGTGTCCTCTTACCCCCGTGGTGAACGGCATGAATGTGACGCAGAGCGAGGTTACACGTGGAGGACGTACGTAGTTACGGCGCCATGCTGCACGTCTCAAACCGCCATGGCGAAACACTTCCTGTAGGTGTCACCGATTTCTGCTGCTCACAGCTTCTCGTCAGAGGAGAGTGTGTGCGATTCTGGTCATGTGACCTGATCAACTGTGACGGGCAAAAAACTGAAGCAAACACTCCTTTACTGTTGTTGGAGTTTGACTGTTGCTGCCACGGCAACTCCGCGGCGACAGCAACAACACTTACAGCATCAGCAGCGATATGATGTCATCACCCATTATGACCTCACACTCTTTACCTCAGCTGTTTTAATGTCTGTAAACTCATCTTTAAACTGACAGTCATGAACCATAAACAGTATATAGCCACTCTACCTCCTCTTGTTGAAGAAAAATGAATCTTAAATATCCCAAATACAGACGCCGCCATCTCCACGGGTGATGTCATCTGGAGTCAAACTGTTAAAAACCCGTTTTTTTACAGTTTGAAACAGCCAATAACCGTTTTAGAGCATCAAATTAGAACCAAACTTGTTAGAAAAATGAACACTTGAACGAACACCAGTGCCACAAAAACTACCTGAAATGACAGAAACCATCTTTGAGATAAAAATGATATGAAAGTGATATTTTAGTTTGGTGTAAGTCCCGCCCACCAACATGAGGGAGGCGGGGCTTTCAGCTACACTGCAGACAGCCACCAGGGGGAGACGGAGGTGTTTGGCTTCACCGTTTTATTACTCTGTATTCAACACTGCTTCAGGGGCCCCGTCTGCCAGAGCCTCGCCTGCGTGTTGCCATGGTGACAACGCTAACAGTCTGCCTGGCGGCCGTGTGGTGAATGTATAAGTGCAGTGACATCAGCAGTCGCTGTTGCTGTGTCGCCACTGTCGCCTATCAGAAGCCGTTTATCCTGGTTCTAACATCTGATCGGTTGGCTGGATGTCTGCTGGCCCTCGGTCAGGTAGAGCAGGAAGTGTTCCAGGTGTTGCGTCACCTACCACTCATTTTAACATTCTCCTATGTCTTTGCCCCTCAGTGTCCCAGCAGCACCACAGCAGCGCGGCGGCGGCGGCGCAGCAGGGCGGCTACGAGATTCCCGCCCGCCTGCGAACGCTCCACAACCTGGTCATCCAGTACGCGTCTCAGGGGCGCTATGAGGTCGCCGTGCCGCTCTGCAAGCAGGTGAGACGGTTTCTGGCAGGACCTCGGACCGTCGGGCTGAACCGCCGCGCTTGTTTCTGACCGCCGTGTCTCTGCAGGCCCTGGAAGACCTGGAGAAGTCCTCGGGCCACACCCACCCGGATGTAGCCACCATGCTGAATATACTGGCGCTGGTGTACAGGTGAGGCTGGTAACCATGGCAACAGAACGACAACAACACAGAGGCAAAGGGCGAGCCCCATATGGACCTGGTCGCCTCCTCACATGGCTCATTATGTATCATGTGATATGATTGATGATATTACATGTTTGTTAACGGCGGTGAAATTTATAACTTTGAGGTCATGTTGTATTCGTGCATCTTCCTCAGTACGACAGTAATAATCAGAGCTGAATGAGCAGGAAGGAGAAAGGGCAGAGGTGTGAAAGTACCCATCATGCACCAGGTCCTGCAGCTGCAGCACTGATGCCGAACGTTTGCGTCCTCAGAGATCAGAACAAGTACAGAGAAGCAGCCGAGCTGCTCAACGACGCCTTGACCATCCGGGAGAAAACGCTGGGATTGGACCATCCGGCCGTGAGTCCCGTCCCTCGCTCTGACTGCACAACAGTTGTGTGACGCCAGCGCCGCGCCGCCTCCTGACCTTCTCACGCCGGACATATGCAGCTCCATTTTTCATTCAGTTCTCCAGTGTCAGAAACACCAGACGCTTTCACTTTTAATCTAAAAAAATATTCCTCTTACATCGTTTACATCAGATGGAAACAGTTGCAAGATTGTGTGTGTGTGTGTGTGTGTGCGCGCAGGTGGCAGCAACACTCAACAATCTGGCAGTGCTTTATGGGAAACGGGGCAAGTACAAGGAGGCGGAGCCGCTGTGTAAACGAGCTCTGCAGATCCGAGAGAAGGTGAGAGTCCAGCTTCAGTCCCAGGTCCTCCGGGACCTTGCAGTCTGCAGGGCGAGCGATGCCCACTGACCTTTGACCCCCCCCCTCCAAATATGAACTAGAGGGAAACTAATAATAAATTCATTTGGCTTTGTAAAGTAAACGTGGGAGTGGGAGCTCCCGTCAGCGTCAAACATCCCAGCCACCACAAAGAAGGAGAGGAGAATATTTTCATCTCGGACGACTGAGACGTTTTCACTGACTTCAGCTTGCTTTTCTTTTTTATTCCCTTTTTTCCCGCACGAGTCACAAACACAGTCATGAACGGTGATGAATTTATTTAGATTTCGCATTCTAATTGTAGAAATCCGTAAAAGTCCTGTAAACTAAAGGTAGTGCATGATAAGGTGGTGATTTGAGTTACTGCATCAGTAATAACCAACAATATAATCATTTTGACGTTTGCCAAACTATATTTGTGTATGTACCTCAGAGCCTGTTTTTACCTGTAATGGAATATGATTGTTTTATTTGATCTCCCAACCCCCCCTCAGGTCCTGGGGTCAGACCACCCCGACGTGGCCAAGCAGCTCAACAACCTGGCTCTGCTGTGCCAGAACCAGGGGAAGTACCAGGAGGTGGAGCAGTACTACGAGCGAGCGCTGCTCATCTACCAGAGCCGACTGGGACCCGACGACGCCAACGTGGCCAAGACCAAGAACAACCTGGTGAGAAGAGCAGCGGCGCCGATGCATGGAAACCTGACACGTCCACACCGAGTCGGATTCCCATATCTCCACCTCGCACACACACCTGTGGAACATCTCCCCTTTCCATCCTGTTCCTCTCGCTCTTCTCAGGCTTCCTGCTATCTGAAACAGGGCAAATACAGACAAGCCGAGGCTCTTTACAAGGAGATCCTGACCAGAGCCCACGAGAAGGAGTTCGGATCTGTAGAAGGTACCAAACCTGCTAATGTTAATGCTACATTCTAATGTTAAAGCAAACTGCTAATGCTAGCCGCTAACACACCGCCTGCTAATGTTAATGTTAGCTGCTAATGCTACCTGCTAACAGGCTGCCTGCGGAACCAACCGTCACACACATTTCCCAACAGTTAAACTGCTTTTCTGTTATGTTGTACATCCCGTCTTCAAAATTAAAACACCACACTGTATTTTTTAACGAGGGTTTTTTTCTTCTTCTTGGAAACAGGAAGTGCGGCACTTTTTGTGTCCTTAGCTCGATAAATCTGTGTAAACGTCATCACAAATCTCCAAACAGACGATATGTTGCAGCTGCTCAGCGACTTTTCGTCTGCTTCAGTTCCATATTAGCAGGTTCAGGTTGAAATCAGAACTAAGTTATTAATCCCGGAGGAGAGAGAGACGATGCACTGTGGTCGAGCTGAGTGTCCGTGTTCATATCATTTGCCACACATGCAAAATTCATGCAGCTGAAACACCACAAACCTTTAACAGCAGGAGCGTCCACATGCAGCGCCGTAATGACCTCTAATCCCAATCTGATCTGAAAGTGTCCGTGTGTGTGTGTGTGTGTCGTCTAGGTGACGGCCGTCCCAGCTGGTCCAGTTCTGAGGACGGTGCCGCCGCGCTGGACGGACTCGGTCACCTGAAGCGCAGCGGCTCCTTCACCAAACTCAGGGAGTCTATTCGCCGCAGCAGCGAGAAACTGGTCCGCAAGCTGAAGGGTGTCGGACTGGAGGAAACCGGCTCGAGGAATGCTGGGTAATATTTTGCTCTCCGCCGGTTCTGCCATATTTGACTCGTGCAGAGGTGAAGGTTTGTTTGTGGTCGTTTCCAGGATGAAAAGGGCAAACTCTCTGAACGTGCTGAATGTCGGGGCGCCGGAGTCTGGAGAGGGCGCCGGGCAGGTGAGTCCGTCCGTCCGTCCAGTCGTGACTCCGTCTGCTCTTTCATCTTTATCATCCACCTTTAGTGTTCAACATGGAAGTGGGTGAACTTCTGCTTGTGCTGCCAACCAGCTGCTCATCATCGTTACTGTTGCTCCACCAGATTTGGCCACAATTTCATCAGATCAATCACATTTTGTGTGATGATGAGTATCATAGTTTTGGCAGCAATGGTGATGCTGGAGGCAACGCCACCATGGTTAATACCAGACCACGCCCACAAGCGCTGGCTCTTCGCCACTTTTGTGGCGTATTGGTGCCCCCTACAGGCCCATCGTGGAACTCCTGGGTGCCTCTTTCCCGTTAGAGCCTCGTGCACCTGCACCCCACAAACCCGGGGACCAGGTTTGGTGTCGAGCGCTCAAATGCACCTTGGTGTGAGAACGATTCTCCATGGATTTGGCCACGCCCCCCCGCACCCTCACCCTCCCCGCAGCGACATCGGTCCCACAAACACCTTCAAACGCATCGTCTCTTTGTTCTGTCCTGCAGTCGAAGCGCCTGGCGGACGTTCGCGGCCTCAGCTCGAGCACGCAGAGCCTGACCAGGCGGGGGTCGCTTGGCGGGGCCAGCTAGCACGCACGTGCACACACACACACACACACACACACACGCACACACGCACACACACACACACACACATTCCTACCCTCTGAGGGAAACACTGATGGTCACGTCGAGCCTGACCTTTGACCTGATTCTAGTTACCTGAAGTTACAGCTACTTAAAACTCACCTTAGTTTGGCCGCGTGAATGTTAAATTGTAGTTTGCTACATCATTAGACGTGTCTTTAGAGGTCAAGCGTGATGCGTTCAGGTTTAAACGGCTGAATGTGATAAATGGAATTTGCCTTGACAAAGTGCAGGCTTATTGAATCTATATTTTCATATTAAGGGTCTTTGGCAAAAACACAAACGTGTTTAACTTCAGTTTCATTTCCATATGATGGAAATAACATTTTTGTAAATAGTCTGAAGAAATGGACTCAGTATTTTGTCAAATACTGTGACAGCAGATGGTGCGTTCAAAGACTAGACCCTTTTCGCACATTTGAAGTTCAGTTAGTCAGTATTGGTAAACCAATAACTCCTAACATACAGCAGGTTAGGAATTCTACAGATCTCATATTTGCTGCAATGTGAAGTTTTCAGACATGTTCCAGAGTTGTGTGATTTTAGGAGTCGTGTGACTCACTGAAGCCAAAAAACATTAATAAGCAACCAGCATTAACATTTTTCTGCGTTTTTTTTTTAAACAAACATTCATTGAATAGTTTCAGTGCGTTGGAAAAGAAACTGCTTCCAATTTGATGTTAATATTGACAGTTCAAATATGATTTCATACCTTCAAGGCAGCAGAAACTCCAGAGACACTTTGAGTGGACCGTGGCTGCTCGTAAGGCCTCCTGACGCACATGAATATGAAAAACACTTCAACGTGGATTTATTTCGTTCGTCTTTTCTACATCTGCAAACTTGAGCTGAAACGTAAAATAAAGCTGTTAAAGGGTTTGTGCTGTTGAGTCATTTAGAGGAACTCTCTCATCTTCCAGCATCTCTGTTCACTCGAGTCCTGATGCTATAGAACCCAACGGGTCAGACCGGAAGAACCTGGTGACCCGAGAGAACCACGTTCACCAGACGCAGATTAAGCCGAGACGCTCCGACAGTCAGCCGGATTATTTCCAGCCGACGCAGTCCAGCTTGCGGCGCCGACAGACGTCCGCCCGCCGCTCCCGTCGTGGTGCAGCAGAGACGCTGCCATAGCAACCGCTGACCCGCGTCTCCCCCAGGTTGCCGTGGTGATGGCATCATCTCAGGTCTGATGGGCGATCTGAGAGATTTTCTGCAGCATCTCCTCAGACTGCAGCTGCTCCAGTGTCAGCAGAGACAGACCCAGCTGGTCCTCCTGGAAGAACCAGAACAGACACCGGCAGCAATGGTCACCATGGAAACCACCAGAAGTGACAGACAGCTGATAGATGCTAAAAACAGGCCGTTTATTGGCAGGAGAACAGGAGCAGAGACCTGGAAATATGTGAGGACAAATATTACACGTGTAACCCCATTTCCAAAGACATCGGGACGTTGTGTAGAACTACGGGAGTCGGGACCGCAGGCGGCTCGATGATGTCACAACAGCCATGGTGATGTCACCCCAGCAGCAGCTGGTTTGAAATGAGCAAAACCTTCCCTGAAAAGACGAAGCCTGCATGGATGGCTCAGCGTTAACGGAGCCTTCACACAGTTGCAGGTTACCCACGATGCCATGCGCTCCAATGAGCCCCCGCACCCGACACCATCACGGATGCAGGCCACTGGACCGTGTGCTGACGACAAGCCAGATGCCGCCGCCGCCGCCCACCCCCCCACGATTCTCAAGTTGTTGCTCCGTTGACCAGCTTCGTCTCTCTCGGAGTGGTGGCTCCTGCCAACTTTGCCTCAACACTTGTCTCCTTTTCAACTGAATATGAGCTTCCAGTGTTTTTCATCATCATATCCTGTTTGCGTCTCATCCTCCTACCTGTCTGAACGGCTGCGCCATCTGACGCAGGAAGTGCTTGGCGAGCTGCACGGCCTCGTCCACCGTCAGGTTCAGACTGCCGTCGCTCAGGTGCTCCTGGATCCAGCGAGGAAGCTTCCCACGCTTGTCTGCTCGGGCGTAGCGCTGCCGGGAGGGAAGGAGGGAGGCAGGGAAGGAGCAACACACACACACACACACACACACACAGATTCAGAGGTGCAACAATAAAAGATTCATGGGACACCAATCATGAAACAAACAATCCCCCACTCTCTCACACACACACACACACACACACACACACACACACACACACACACACACACACACACACACACACACACACACACACACACACACACCTTGTCAGCGAAGACCATGAGTCCGTAGTCGGTCTTGCCTCTGATGGCCCTGCCGACACACTGGGCCGCGTGACGCATGGCATCAAAAGTGAGGAAGTCGTTCTCTCGGATCTGGAACTGGTCCCGCAGGTATTCCAGCCGAGCCTGAAGACCAGCAGAGAGGAGAGACACAGACTGAGCTGCGTGAGCAGGAGCTGCGTGAGCAGGAGCGGCAGCCACGCGCAGCCAATAGGGGGCGGCGCGCTAGCAGGGGGCGGCGCGCTAGCAGGGGGCGGCGCGCTAGCATGGAGCGGCCAGCAACAGCCAACAATTCTACCTTAACAAGCTCTAAAACGAAGTTCACCAGGGTCGATGATGTAGTTTGTGTGGTAATATTATATCAATAGGTCTTTTATTATAAATTATATACGATTCCAAAATGAACCATAACTGCAATGTGAAACAACTTGGGAGATAATTTCAGTGAAAAAGAAGGTAAGAAAATGGCAACATACCACAATATATGTGATTGCAACTCTATGAAACCTTCTACTATGAGACGGATGAGAGAAAATGTCACTGAGCAGAGGAAGTTCTGACCTTCAGGATGCGGCTCTGCGTGTAAACATACGGAACGCCGAACATGATGACGGCACGGCCAAAGTGATGCACTGCACAGAGGAGGGAGAGCTGGTTACCAACGCTTGTTCCTCCATGAAGACCATAAACGCACCTGCACCGTTTCCCTGCAGCCACTCACCAAAGTCGATTCCCTCAGACACCTTCCCTCTGGCCACAGACAGGAGGATGGCTCCTCTGCCGTTCTCACACGCCTGCACGCCACAAAGACAGCAAAGGTCAGAGGTCAACAGTCTCAGATCTTCATACAGTCAGCCTCCTTCTTTAGAGCCGTCTCCTGCTCCTGAGCACATCTGCAGTACATCTGCTAGAGCAGCTTCAACCTCTGAAGCATCACTGCTCCTCGACATCTTCAAAAGCTGCACTCATGTCTGACTGATGAATGTGATGCTTTTGAATGTTTCCTTCATGCTATCAGGCTGTTTACCACAGTAATTCAATGATTTTCCTCAGAAGCTCCTCCAGGAACGGGAGCACATTCCGTCTGCACGATTCCATAAGGCAGAAATAACAAGATAACAGTGTCAGGAGCTGCCACTTGTCTCTAACCTCCTGGTATTTCTCCAGCGCCATACTGGTCTCTGCTGCGTCCTGCGTCTCGATGAAGATCAGCTTGTTCCTCTGAATGTTCTCCAGGATTCCCTGCAAACAAACTTCCAAAGGTTACGGATCTAAGTCCTGAGGAGAGGACAGAGGGCTTCTGGAGTGACGGGAGGAGCGTCTGACCTGCTCGTACCAGGACGCCACGATATTCTCCATGTAGACGTAGCTGGTGAAAAATGCCACGATGCCATCAGGAACCACGGCAGACATTTCCAGAAGCAGGTTGCCGTAGTTACGAATCACAGCTGGAAAAAAACCATCGTGTTAGAACTAGGATTTTTCCCATAGTATCTGAAGATGAATCAATAACAGATATTGCTACGAACCAAAGTCCTCTCTGGTCTCAAACTTGGAGCTCAAGGCCACCTGGTCGTTTCCCCGTCCAACAACCTACCAACACGGAGGAGGAGAAGATGGCGGACGGGGTCAGTGAGAGAGAACGAAGCGAGGAACCAAACAAAGCGAAGACCCGAGTTTGTGAAGGAGGACACGGGTGTCTTCATCACCGAGTGCTGTTACACACCAGAGGACAGAGACAGGTCCTCGCCAGCGTCATCGTGAAGGATGCCATGGTAACGGGACGGAAGTCGAGGATTCTGGGATAGATGTCCAGAGGAGAGAGAGTCTGAGGAGGACCAGCAGGGGGAGGAGTCAATAAAGCTCATCGGTGGCATCATCTCAATATTAATAATTAATATGAGTTCCTGCATGAAAATGTGTAGATTTAATATTCAGGTATAATAATAAGAAGTGACTTTCATGGTACTTTCATGGTTAATTAACAATAATGCAAGCAGGGACGTGCACAGACCGACTCCCAGGTGGCGCTCAAGCAGCTGCTGCTTCGCCCTCTGAACTTATTGCCCTTTCTGGCAGCACTTTTTTTTTTCTCCTCCTCTTTGACATATTTTCTTTTTTTTGTGGCCCATGAGCGCCATCGCTCACTTAGCGTGTTGTTTTATGCCCGCTGAAGCTCCATGGTTTTCTCCCTGTGTCCAGGTTACCATGGTAACGGCCAAAGCTTGGGCCTGGTTCCCATGTCGCTGTTAAGTAAACCACCATTGAACATCTCCAAACGTCACTGACGTTCCCCCACGGAGGACCCGGCCCCCCGCCCACCAAACATCTATGCACGCGACTGCATGCTCGCGTCAAACGCTCGAGGCTCCATGCATCAATAGCAAGTGAACCAGAAGCTGATTGTGGTCCTGCCAAGGATCACGAGAAGCCATCTGACCAAGCATGTCAGGTTAGAAGCTTTAACACAAAGAGGAAGCGGGCGGGGAAACAACACAGGAGTCAGACTGCAGGATGATAGAGAGAAGATGGAGGAGGAGCAAAGGAGGGCGGCTGTAACCCGAGCAGGGTGGTGACCGACTTACCCCTGAGGTGATGATGACAGACTGAAACCTTTGGAAGACGGGTTTGATGGCTATGGAGGGGTCCATGCAGCTGGGAGAAGATCACAATGGTCACGTTAATCTTCTGTAATCACACAGGCTTAGTCCTTCATGGTCCTCACAGTACAGCTACAAGACAACTGGACCTCGATTGGCTGTTGAAGATGCTTCATCTAAAAAGGCTTCCACAGTTCTGATTTGTGGGGAGTCCCAAGTATTAACCAACCCTCATGTGACCTCCAGGACCCTCGGGTGGCCTCAACAACTCTCCAGATATCAGTGACTCCCCACCAAACAGACCCGAAGAAGCCTTTTGGATGAAGGTGAAACATCCTCAACAACCAGAACAAGTCCAGGTGTCTTCTCACTGAACTCGGAGGACCTTCATGACCTGGATGTTTCACACACTCCAACATTTGTGACAGAGCTTGTTTGATCTTCTGTGACTTGTCATTGGCGTCTCTGGAGCAGAAATATTTTGCACACGGTCAGCAGATCAAAGCAGTGATCAGATGGCAGCAGGTTTTTGCTCTAAATGAGACAATAACACATGGACATCAGTGCTGATCCGCAGCCAATCATTTCCCAGCCTGAAAACGGTTGGCCGATTAAAGGGTGAGGCGGCGCCTTTAAGCCTTTGCACATTAAACATTGAAAGCTGGTGATATGAGACCGGCCGTGGTTGTTCCAGGCGGAGTGACGAGGCGTGGGTCAGCGCTTCCTGAGCGGGTCCCACCTGAAGTGCAGCACGGGGTTGGCGATGGTGGGAGTTCTGTCTTCAAAGGGCTCAATAATGATGGTAAAACCTGCAGAAATGAAGTGAAAATGACGAAAAATAACTCACTGAAGAGATCAGCCAAACACACGCGTTGCAATTTACATCCACGTTTGTCCACATCCTCCAGCATCGGTCCTGGGGCCGGCAGAGGTACGACCAACTCATTTATCCTTTCAGACATTTGCTCTAACAATTCATGCTTTGTGTCTACTGATGTCACAGTGACCTCCACCTCTGACCATCAAAATTCTGATTATACATACGACAGGTGGAGCCGTTACAACAAGAAGCAGGTAAAATAAAAAAAAAAAAAGCACCGCTTCAACTGAAAGCTTGTGGGGGAGGAAGATGAATGAAGGAGCCACGAAGAGCTCAGGTACCTTGGCTGTAGGTGCTGACCAGGGTGGCAAAGTTGGAGATGAGAGTAACAGCTGAGAAGTCGGTGATGTCGGCGATCTCCAGAGTTCGTAGCAACGACTGCAGCCGCTCTGCGCAGAACCTGGAGGAAGAGGAGGAGGAAGAGGAAAGCAAAGAAGGAGGAGGAGGAGGAAAGCAAAGGAGAAGGAGGAGGAAGAGGAAAGGAGAGTAAGTGATTGAGTGAGTGGGAGAGTGAGTGGGAGAGAGTGAGAGTGAGTGGGAGAGAGTGTGAGTGAGTGAGTGAGTGAGTGAGTGGGAGAGAGTGAGAGTGAGTGAGTGAGTGAGTGAGTGAGTGGGAGAGAGTGAGAGTGAGAGTGAGTGAGTGAGTGGGAGAGAGTGAGTGAGCGCACCTGAGAGGCTTGCGGTCGATGCAGACTTTGTCGAAGATGTCCTTGAGGAACTGTGGGGCGCTCTCCTGAACCACGTGCTGGACTCTCAGACGGGACTTCAGATACTCCAGGAACCGCCGCAGGAACCCGACAAAGTGCTCTGCGGTGCGGATGCTTCCAGGAACGGCCTCTGAGGGGCAGAGGGGGAAGGACCACGTCAACTGTTTGGAGTCTGAGGATGAAACTGCTCCATCTAACATGCTGCTGCATCTAGCAACATTCAACATCTGTTGCTACCTTGAAGAATTTCATCAGGCAGCACCGGATTGGCCAGGTAGACATCCGTTTCCCTGGCAACGTTGGCTTCCTTCAGCCCCTCCACCAGCCTCCTGTACTCCTCCTTCAGTTTGACGGCGTCCGACTCCTTTATCCTGTCATGCGGACGGCAGGAAGGTGATGAGCTCTACAGGCTGAGCTTGGAGGTCCAGAGCTTCAGACCTCACAGCTTCACTCCCACATCAGTTGCGACAGTGGCAGCGTGACAGCGACAGCGGCAGCATGACAGCGGCAGCATGACAGCAGTGACAGTGGCAGGGTGACAGCATGACAGCGTGACAGTGGCAGCGTGACAGTGGCAGCGTGACAGTGGCAGCGTGACAGTGGTGACAGTGGCAGGGTGATAGCATGACAGCGGCAGCGTGACAGTGGCAGCGTGATAGTGGTGACAGCGGCAGCGTGACAGTGGCAGCGTGACAGTGGTGACAGTGGCAGGGTGACAGCATGACAGCGGCAGCGTGACAGTGGCAGCGTGACAGTGGCAGCGTGACAGTGGCAGCGTGACAGTGGTGACAGCGGCAGCGTGACAGTGGTGACAGCGGCAGCGTGACAGTGGCAGCGTGACAGTGGTGACAGCGGCAGCGTGACAGCGGCAGCGTGACAGTGGTGACAGCGGCAGCGTGACAGCGGCAGCGTGACAGTGGCAGTGTGACAGTGACAGCGTGACAGCGGCAGCTTTGACAGCGGTGACAGCGGCAGTGTGACAGTGGTGACAGCGGCAGCGTGACAGTGGCAGCGTGACAGTGGCAGCTTTGACAGCGGTGACAGCGGCAGCGTGACAGTGGCAGTGTGACAGCGGCAGTGTAACAGTGGCAGTGTGACAGCGGCAGCGTGACAGCAGCGAGGCCACGCCCTCCTCCTGCTCCATGTTCACGCCGCCTTCTGACTAAATCCATAGCCATATTCACCTTCATGTGTAAGGCCAAAGCAGACAACTATGGTGATATAATCAGCTTCATTGGGGTTCATGGTGATTCTTCTCTTCTTCTCTTACTTGTGCTGCGTGAGCACCGATACTCAGGTTTGATCTCATCTGTGCTCACAAACATGCTTGTTCCTTAACAACATTCATCTATCGGTTGGCCTCTTTGTTTTAGGATATTTTTCACAGAGCACGTCTAATTAATAATTACTATCATTTATAATTAATTAGTATTGTTTATAAATTATTATAATGACTGACTTTAAGCATCCCTCTTTAGTTTTATCTGCTTCCTCTCTCACCATCTTATTATTTTTATCTTCATTATCCTAATTCATCTTTGTCCTTTTCCCTCAGCTCCTGGTATCAGTGTCTTCTTTGGACGGGTGCTCGATAGCAGCGCTGCAGATGATGGGGGGGGGGTGATGATGATGATGATGATGATGATGGGTGGATGATGATGATGATGATGGGTGAGGGATGATGATGAGGGGTGGGTGGAGGGTGTTGGTTGTTTACTGCATAAATACCCTGTAGAGCATTTGTGTTCCATTATTAGTATGCTAAGTTTTTGAAGATGACATGTTGAGGTTAGTCACGTTTTCACGTCCCTTCCAGACCTCAGCAGGTTGCCTTCAATGCACCGCTTCATTGGAATTATGGGAATTATGGGACAAGGAGCCTCTGAGTGATGCTGCGTGAGGGTCGATGGACCTGGAGCAACTGGAAGAGCGCTGGCGTGACGCTGGCGCCCTCTTACTTGTGAATGGTGTTCTGCAGCGTGTCCACGTTGTTCTGGCAGCGGTCCAGCGTTCGTCTGGTGATGTTCACACTCATGGAATCGATGCAGACATTGTCTGAGGGGGAACGCCACAACGAGAATAAAGACATTTAATGAATATTTCCAGCGTGAAGACATTTTGTAACCGTCATTTTATCTCAGTGTGTGCGAGGTGCTGGTGGACTGCTGCCGGGACTTTCAGGGATAGCTTGCTCGCTAGCTAGCATCTGGCTAGCTAGCTTGAACACAGAGAAAAAGATGTCTGGCTAGCTACCTCGCTAGTCAGACACCTTGTTCTCGTGCGATGCACCAACATGCTTTATGGTGACATATTAAGACAATTTTTTTAAGAGAAAGAGTGTGAAAGGACGGGTGGAGGTCGATGGAGGAATTGATCTGGACATTTTTGTGCAACTTCATTGTTTTAACATGTTAAAACCAGACGTGGATGGTGGCGGTGAAGAACACCCGGGGTCAGGTGGTGGAAATATTCTAAATATGGCGTACAGTTATGCTATGTTGACGTTTTTGCAGTGCAGGTTGCAGCGCTCAGCAGGAGAACCGGGTTCTCTCAGTCACCATCGCACACACCGAGGAGGTAACCGCTTTTCACCATCAACAAGTCCTCCAAAAAACACATGAAGAAAGTGAGAGTGTTCTGAAATTGAGCGATGCACCAGACCTTAGCTTAAATATCACACACCTATGTTGTGAGCCTCGTCAAACACCACCACAGATTTCTTGGCCAGCTCTTTGGACACTAGGTCTGCTATCTTGGGGTCCAGCAGGTAGTGGTAGCTGTACACCACAATGTTGGCGTGCAGGATCTGTGCAAGGACAGGAGGCAGAGGAGGACATTCTCAGGGACACGCCAACCCTGGTTCGGTGGAGGAGGTGTGGGAGTCCGAGATGGGGTTCGGATTCTCGGTGGTGGACTTCCAACTACGCATGGCCAATGTGGAACCGGAGCAGAAAATGGAACGTGTTCTGAGGTCTATGGACTAAATATTGTCATGAATCCTCAGCCTCCATGAGCTGGCGGTGATTCTACCGCTCCATCTTAAACAACTATAAAGGCTGCATGTTTGTGGTGCAACCTACCGAGCAGCGAGCCAGATAGTAGGGACACCAGCCTTTCCTCCTGCCAAAGTCCTTCAGGTCATCCAGGTTGTAGATGCCGGCAGGAAGCGGCACCTGCCGGCCCACGGCATCAAACTCCTGCAGACCCAAAGCAGAGTGACGGGAGGTTCAGGGACCTCGGAGGGACTCAACACGGAGGGTAAGAAACCAGCTTTACCCCATTAATGCTGGATATATTCAGAGGGGGGTCCCAACTGCGAGAGAGTCGCAGCCAACATCACCTGAAGGTCATTAGGTCCACGTGCTGCAACTGAGAGGATCAATATCCTCTCAAAAACCCAAAAGACCAGAATGAAATGTTTTTTTCCCTATTTCTGGGTCAGCTGGAGACTCGGCAGCTGACTACGAAATATAAAAAGGTGAACTTGGTGACCTTCATGACCCCAAGCTGACCTTAACGACCTTAACGTGTGTTTTGGTTCTATCCAAGACTAAAAATACTCTTAAAAATTAATCTTTCAAATACGAAACCTTTTGCATCTCCTCTGGCCGGATGTGTGTGAGGGCACAGAAGGGGGCGCTCCGGTGTCGCTCCATGGCAGCCACTTTAACCTCCATACAGAGAGATTGCACTTTTGTATACAGACCACTTTTTACTGGTGTGTTAAATATAACTAGCAGGCTTTACTGTGCACATTTTCTACCACTCATCACTTAATTTAGCTTATTTGTATCTTTGTTTAGTTTTCCATTTTTATTTTTATCAATAATCATAAGTGAAATCTACCCGGACCGCTGACTGGTCCAGTGGGGCGGAGCCATGATTCATGGGGGTGGAGCTGTTCACTTCGAGTACGCCCCATTTCTCTCTCCTCTAAATGTTGGGTAAAGGTGCCCCGCTGCTTCTCTCTTAGGACCTTCAGCAGACACGCGGACGACGTGTCCGTGAAGTCGACGCCAGCGGTTCTACGTGCGACTCACTCATGCCGCACTGACGCCACAACGGTGTGACTGGCCCACGTGTTTAGGAGTGTGGCGCAGGATGAAGCAGCTGCATCACATGATACGCCTCAGGTTTTACATCCATTCACGCATGTTTCCATACAACCATACGAGCAGCAATTCAAACTCGCAGAGTGATATTGTTCACCAGGTCGTCCACAAGGTGTGAACGCACGGAGTGAGGAGGCACTCCGGGGCGCCCGTCTGCAGAACACAGTGGCTTTGCTTGCAGCAGCTGTGAATGGATTACGCGGGCGGGCCAGAGCCGATGACTCCTCCATGGAGGGCAAGAAACGATGCAGAACCTCACTAGCATTCTCCCGAACGGCTTCTTCTGCTTCTGAATCAACACACTGATCACAAATGGAGTGAATTCCGGTGCATTGGTACCTCGTAGAAGCGACACACGGGTGTGTTGGGGTTGTGGTGTCGCTGCACACGAATGTAGGACGCCGTCAGACTGTGGCACTTCCCATCAACCTCCTTGCCAAAGCGCAGACAGCTCACCTGGAAATGAACAGAAGATCCCTGTCAATATTTTAGATTATCACTAATCCTCCAGTGAAAAACAAGTCTGTAACGTTCACCTGCAACATTCATCAGATGTTTTTATGTGGTACAAGTCATCAATATCCTGCTTTGCAGGGTTTCTGCGACATGTAATTGATGGTGGCGCGCCGCCACAACAAAATAAAAGCCGCCACACCCTCAGAATGAAGTTTTTTTTTTTTAATGTTAAAACAATGTTAAGCATATTGGATATATTTACATATATATATTTATATAGCCTATATTTGCGCACAAATACCTTTTGTCATCAGTGTGAAATGAATTTAAATATCATGACATGTGACGACGCTACAAAAGCCAACACGGTGGCCACCTGCCGGTCTGGCTGTGAAGGTCAGCGCGGCGCTCAGGAGTGGAGGGGAGAAGACGACAGTCCCAATTACAGGGAGACAAAAGGCCAAAGGAAGCTGCCTGAGCAAGTTACGTTTGAGGCTTTTTCTGTTCAGGCCTGTGAAAACGCCCCAATGTTAACGTATGTCGCGTTTTAACCACAGTAACGTAGTTAACGGAGGACAGTTGGGCCTTCGTGCGTCTGGTTTCAGATTCGTTTTGAACAGCTCGACGCAGCTTAGTGTCGGGTAATTCGCCGTTAAGACTCCTTTCTGGTTGCATTTTCAGATGAGTATATTAAAGTATTTTCAGAAGAAGAAGTAGGGACCCGAGGAAGACGGTGAGGTAACGTTAGATGGAGATGCTCCATGTTCTTCATTGGGACGCAGTTCCTTCAAGTTCTGAAGAATATAGCAATGACAGCGACGTGTACCGTGACATATGTAATATTTAAATATTCCCCGCGTGATATTGGTAAAGTGAACGAATCTAACGCTTCCCAATTATATCAGACAAGTAACAGGCAGAAGGAGTGGAGGAGGTGAGTGAAGGAGCGAAAGTTAGAGAGGCAAAATACCCACAAAACATCTCAGCCAGGCTGGAAACTGCCGTTAGATTAGGCTGCAGTATAGTTGTGTTAGTTGTGTATATAGTTGCAGTTATGGTTGTATATAGCTCTAAAAGTAGTGAATATGTGTGATGAATAAATAATGTTTTCTCTAAAAACATTCAGTTTGCAATAGTAATAATTTCACATTTCAAAAACCATGTTGCTGGTTTCAAAAAATCCTGGAGGAAACCCTGACATGGCGGGGCAAGTGGACACAGTCTCATCCTCCATCATCTTCAGTGTGGCTAACATCGCCCCCTCTTGAACACTCACCATCTTCCCCAAGAACCGAAGGAAATCCTCAACAAGAAAAAAAAATTTCTTCACTTGCTTGGAGATTGAAAAGTAGGAGGTCAACAGGGAAGTCAAGCGGGCCATAAAAACTGCCGAGGTAAAATACAAAATCAAGGTGGAGGAAACATTCAACGACCTTTTACACCAGGTTTGAGACTGACAAGTCCACCCGACCGGCAGAGACA
>CAAKHG010042877.1:7639-19615 GCA_901007715.1 Dactylopterus volitans | reverse complement strand
AAAAAAAAAAAAAAAAAAAAAAAAAAAAAATTCAAAAATTACTGATGATCTCCATCAAAAAAAGAAATTTTATTCTTTGTTTTTAATGTATTTATTTTTGTAAGGGCTTGTTTCTGGTCAGGACCTGTTGACTGACAGTCACCGTGCAGGAAATTCCGTTTTTAGCAGGAAATGATCCACACATATGGACAACAGAATCACATAGAAGCGTTCCCTAGGAAACGATATATATATATGTATATATATATATATATATAAAGACAACAAACTGCACGGGCAAACACACGCACAGCCAAAGGCCCGCGGGGGGGGGAGGCGGGATCACGCCCCCCAGCCCCTCTCTCATTATCAGTCTTCCGTCCTGCCAGGTGATCACCTGCTGGCTCGTCCCGGCTTTCACCTCCTACCTTCGTAATTCGGCTCGCTCGTGTCCCCTCGGACGCTCTCGCCTCTCGCTCAGGCTCCGCCTACCTTCCCCTTGCGCCTCCG
This sequence comes from Dactylopterus volitans, assembly GCA_901007715.1. Lineage (NCBI taxonomy): Eukaryota > Metazoa > Chordata > Actinopteri > Syngnathiformes > Dactylopteridae > Dactylopterus > Dactylopterus volitans. The sequence continues at coordinate 19,126 of CAAKHG010042877.1, read as the reverse complement.
TAATCAGTTTAGCTTTCAAATTTGAACGAGTGTTCCGTCATGGGAGTCGACAGCGTCCGATGCTCCCGTTTGGTTTTGTTTTTTTTTTGTATTTTTTTAAATCCACTTCTTTGTTCAGTATAAAGTAACAGCGAGAGAACAACTGATGTTACACTACACAAGATTGCAATTTTTTTTCTTTTTTTTTTCTTCCTTTTTTGGTGTGTGTGTGTGTGTTCCTGATAGACATGTTGGGTAGGGGGTCATCTCTCCGTCAGTCACGGACAACATCGCACAAAGATACACACACACAGTCCCGGCGTCTATCTGTCACCGCGTCGACATGAGCAGCATGGCATTTAGCGGGTTTCTCGATCGCCATGGCGACGACATCTCCTCCGTTCCCCCCTCCCCATCGCATAATGCTCACTGCCCTCGCTGCGTGTGCCGGCCGCAGAGAATGCGCGCGTAATCGTCTCCAGGGTCCTGTCGTTGTCATGGTAGCCACGTTTGCTTCGTCAGTGTTCCGTTGTCATGGAGGAGAAGTTGCTGTCATGGCGACCCATCTCCTCCAGCACGGCAGCCAGTTCGTTAAGGTCTCCGTCGGGGAAGTGCTGGGCCTCCCACAGATCCAGGATCACCCCTGTCGGACTGGACTTGGTGGCAAAGTAATTCAGGTACCTGGGGTGGTGGATAAGTGGATATTTGATCCATTAAATGATATCAAATTATGTAACATTTTTAAATAGGAAAGGAAATTGTTGCAGGAATTGTAACTTAGAACTCCAAATGTTCTACAGAGACATTGCTAGTTCTGTGAGGCTGCGCGGAATTGAAGCATTGATAGCATCCACTGCAGGCTCACAGCACGCTAACATAACGTAGCATCGCAGCGAACGGATAGCAAAAACGCCGAGCAGCCGGGGCACATGGGAACTGCTGGAGGGGAAGACGTCCTCCTGGTAGCCGGCGCCAACCCAGCCAGCAACAGCTGTCGAGATAAATGTCAACTTTTTCGCGTCGCGGCTCATCGCGGACCATTTGAAATCACCACCGTGAATGTCAATATACAAAATTCCACGGCGCCTCGCTGGGCAGTTGTTGAGAAATGTCAGCCCGGAACACGCCGACGGACGCCGACACCGGCAGAAGTGCTTTTATTTGTACTTATCCGAGCACAAGTGTGACACGTTGCACCCCCTTTTCACTCCCCATGAACCTCACGGAACCTTCAATGGCATTGACTGAAAGCCCGTGAGGTTTTTCACTTAAACCTTAAAATGACGTTTAAACACTCTCAAAATGCAATATGAGGGTTTTATTTTTTTTTTTTTCGTGATATGAAGAACCTCCCGGGATTAAATGCTCAACACACACACACACACGCACACACACAATCCATTCCACTCACAAATATGTAGCCATGCATGCGGCGCATCTAGCTAATAACATGCAGCCTTTCCAGAGATGATAAATCTCCCCACCCGCCGCAATCATCCACGCAGTTTACTATTTCATTTCCATATCAGAGCTTGTTTGGCTTTTTTTTTTTTTTTTTTTTAAGCAGAGAAGCAAAAACATTTTTTTTTTTTTTTTGGTAACAGAAAAAGTAAATCTGAGCTGTCGAGAGTCGAGTGCACCGAGGCCGCGCCGGGCGAGTCTGCCGCTGAGCCGTCAGCGACAAAGATCTCGGCGCCGCTTTAATACGGAAACTCCAAACTGAATCTAATTGCCCGGCGATGAGAAATGATACGTTCCGTTCGTCGGAAAAAAAAGAAAATCCTTTGTTTGCATGCTCGGCACACTCCGCTTCTAATAGCGCGACGAGAGATCTGCACAGTGCACCCCCCCGCCCCTCCTTCTACTGTCTATTCTTTTTTTTTTGTTTCCCCCTCCCATTGAAAACAAGGAAAGAAGCTATCGCCGCCGGGCGTTTTATCGTCCTCCCTTCCGAACGGGTTGCTTTTAGCGGAATTCGGGAGGCAAACATTAATTTGGCGGCGGTGCCCCTCCGTTTTTTTAGCTCGCTGACGAGGAACGTTTTGGCGCCCATATTAGCAGACTCCATCACGAGCCGGCTGCCTGTCGGGCGCACTTGTGCCCAATTATCCTCTCCAGCTCTGCCTGGGCTCGGGGCGGCCGCCGGTAAGTGCGCCGCGTTTAGGCGGTGCAGCTGCTCCGACATGGAAAAGACCGTACGATGCACAAATGAAAACATCTTCAGAACAGGAAGTAAAGAGCGGTCATCCGCTCGTAGTTTGGACTCCCCGACCCGCGACGAACCGCAGTCCCACGGGAGTTAAATGATTTCTTTTTTGTATGTGTGGAATTGGATCGTCTTAACGTGTTTCGATCTCACTGAAATTCGCTCTCTTGTTTTGTTCAAGAGGCTGGAAAGGCGACCTTGATGAGCCACCATCCCGTTTGAGGTTGTTTTTTTTTTTTCTTTTCCCTCCCAGACTAAATGAGAATCCGAACCGGAGCAAAAAGCCTCAGGGAAGCGCACAGGAAGTAACTGATGAGCAAATTTGCATGTGTGTGCGTGAGGGTGTGTGTGTGTGTGTGTCACCTGTCAAGGTTGAGCTTGTGGGCCAGCATCCTCCAGTCGTTGCCTCTCGTCTGCGGCGCATCCAGACTCCCACACAGCTTCTGTCTGATGGATAAAGGGATGCGGAAGGCGTTGGGCCCCACTAAGGTCGTGATGTTACTGGCAGGGTCCATGAGGGACGTGTCTATGCACTGGAGCTCCTGGTGAGGCACAGGGGCGAGGGTCCGGGCTGAAACATCTACGACTCTTTGAATGTGGCAAATGATGACTTCAAATGCAAATCCATGTGGTGACGAAAAAAAACAAAACAAAAAAACACATTTCTGAGTCCAATATGGCCGTCGTCTGGCTCTCATACGGCGTGACCGATTACAAGTGATTTGCCTAATTAATACCGGAGTGAAACTAGCAAAAGGAGCCGCGTTTGCTCTCCCCGCGCTGTCGACGTCTCTCCGAGCCTTCATCCCATTAATCTGCCACTCCTGGGCTGAAAGGAGGCTGCGGTCCTAATGACAGTAGCTTGGCAGATGGAAAACAACAACTGCCACCGCTGATGTGAATGATTACTATTTACTACATCTACTTAGCCCCAATTTACAGCAGAAAGCTCTCTGCTCCTGGAGATTGAATGATTGATGCAAAGGAGCATCTGTGTTTCCCCGTTGAAATGATAAATTCTCGCCTCACTTTGCGCTCCTCCGCATGTACGACGCTGCCGGCTGGTCGGTGGCATTTTTATTAAATGCGTACACAAGGAGACCCTCTGAATACTGCTTTAGCTATTCAGCCCTAATTACCCTGCTTGCACAAACATCCCCATGCGATCGTGGTAATTAGTTTATAAGACTAGATATGGACCATTCAAAAGGGATTACAACTTAACAAATTACTCAAAGAGGCGCAACGCACGAGAACGTTTGTTTGCTGGCATACACTCGCCGGCCACCTGTTTAGCTAGCGAGGTTCTACCTGCTAAGGGGCCTTCTGCTTCTATAGCCAACCGGCTTCAAGGCTGGACGTGTTGTGCGTTCAGAGAGGCTCTGAAACCAGCGGCTCCCTGAGTAAGTGTTGTCTTTCTGTCAGCCGGAACCAGAGCTCGAAGAGGAAGTGTTGGAAAAAGGGTGTTGGAATCACATGAAGCCCCGCAAGGTGATATAATTTCAATGCTTGAGTCGCATTTCTGATTGGTCATGGCTGCTGCAGTGGTCGGAGGTGTTCAGAGATGCTCTTCCTCATGCCTCAGTTGTGGTTCGTTGCTTAACGGCTGTCTCTCTATCAGCCGGGACCAGTCTGGCCATTCTCCTCTGACCTCTGGCATCAACAAGGCATCTTCTCCCAGAGAACTGACCATCACTGGATCTCTTCTTTTCTTGGGACCATCCTGTGAAAACCCTGGAGATGGTTGTGTGTGAGAACCCCAGTGGCTCAGCAGCTGCCGAGATACTCAGACCGAAAACCATGACACCCTCAAAGTCACTTAATCCACCTTTCTTCTCCATTCTGGTGCTTGTTTAGAACTTCATCAGATCCTCTCGTTGATTGCGTTGATTTGCTGCCACGCGATTGGCTGATTAGACACTTCTGCGAACGAGCCGCTGAACAGGTGGCAACCTAACAGAGTTGAGCTGGGTTTTTAAAAACTAAGCTGTCTCCTCCCTGCGCGCCAGCTAATAACCAGACTCCAAGGCCTGTGCGGCCGCTGTGCTCGCCATGAACAACACAGCATCTCGCAATTCGCTGATGGAAGTTATTAAATCGGCAACGGAGGCGAGGTGGAGCTGCTCGCTCTGCTGCACCAAAGCGGCCGACATGGAAACTCTCAAATGTGCGTCCGGTCGCACGCGGAGGGTCCGACTGGAGCTTCGAGCTGCCGGTTCGGCCGGCGGCGTCGCATCTCCAGCTCTTGTAGCAGCAACGTCGTGGAGCGCCCGAAAGGTCACGGGGGCGGGGGGAGCGAGTCTTCGGGCGCGCTCACCCGTTACTTCACAGCAACTGTTGCTTTGCCTCGCAGTGTGTTTGAGAATTTGCATTCAGGCAGTCAGCGGAGCGCCGCGGAGGCTTCGACGGCACTGCCAGATTAACATTCTGAGGAGAGATGATCGCTATGATTTTAATGTTAATGTTACGACTCTCATAAGGATCCGACGGCAGAGCCCCGGCGAGGCAGTGTGGAGGCGCTTGCGGTGATTACAGCAGCGGCTCCTCCCTGGAAGTTGCTCAGGTTTTATGGACAAATTTGTGGGGACGGACCCCCCCCCCCTGCTGTTGCAGCCCTGCGGCTATAAACATGGCCTCTTTGGCGCGGTGACGGATGCAGATGAATGAGCAAAACGGCGAGAACGAGGCGAGTCATTGCTGTTGTTGATGCATGAGATGACATGGAAGTATACACATGCATGCAGTGTATTCAGCATGTATGTGTATACTGTATATGCACAGTAACACTGGAACCACTGCATGTTCACCAGAGAATACAACGCAGCGGCCCTGCAATAAACTCTCCCTTCAGGAGGAGTTTTATGTTGAAGCTATTTTAACGTTTGGATATGGCCAGAGTGACCAAAATATTAGGGACACCTATCAGTATAATAACAATCTTTAAAATACGTCGACTCCTGTCTCAGTGGCTGATCGGTGTACACACACACACACACACAAATCCCCATCCTTGTCAACTCTCGCAGCTGTTAAGAGAAAAGTGCAACGCTGTCATCCACGAACACCAGGAGGAATTGCGACATTCCAAAAGAACTGTCTGACCTTTGACCAATACCCCTCTCTCTCTCTCTCTTTCTCTCTCTCTCTCTCACACACACACACACGCAAGCACTGGTTATTTGGCCGCGCAAAATCAAGGACGACTTATTCCAGTCATGTCATGCGACCCCCCTCGCCCCACTATGAATGATTGAACAGTCACAGGGCCACAGCATGAACCCTGGCTGCCTGGCAGCAGGAGAAAAACTTAGTGACTTCAAGACCTTTATTGCGGGGAGATGCTGCAGAAGTTAGCCGAGTTCTCGCTCGTTAGTATGGTGTGCATCGCTCCCGGCAACCCCCCCACCGCTCCCCCGCGCGCCGGAGCGAGCGCGCTGCCAGTGTCCAATAAACAGCCCAAACCGATCTGTTGCTTGCGCGCGGGTTTCTTACCTCCTCCAACGTGTTGCTGAGCTGAAAGATCTGCCCTTCCCCTTCCACCTGCCGCACACACAGCTTGCAGCTGATCTCAGTAATGGCCGAGCTGAGTCTCTCCAGGGTGAAGGTGCAGTGGAGAGTTCTCTGGCTGCCACTCCACACCTGGTAGAATGGGATTTCCTGGAAGAAGGTGACGCGGGAGTTACCGCAAAAGCCGGTGCCCGGGCGGATTTTCCAAGAGATTATGAATTAATATTAATGGCGCTAATGGCCGCGCCCCCCACCGTAAGTAGCTTTTGTTATTCGAGGCAGTTTATCAGAGTGAATAACTGTTTAATCTAATCTTGAGCGATCCACAAAACACCATCCAACAACGGAGCCTTGCAGCAAGCGTGGCTCACAAGGTCCTTACCATTATTCATGGCTGTTTGGATAAATGTGTGTGTGTATGTGTGTGAGTGTGTGTGTGTGCGTGTCCGGGACTGCGGCTCCCACCTGATACTTCGCAATGAGCTTGCTCTTCCAGTGTGTGTGCGGCACGTCGTGGATCGAAAGTCTGAGATTGTGCGTGCTGTCCTTAAAGTTCAGAGTCTTGGGCTCATCCAGCAGCTTCCCCCCCATCTGGGTCTCCATCTGAAGCACCTCCTACACACGACACCCCCGCACACGCACACGCACACACACACACACACACACACACACACACACAAAAAGAGACAAACATTACTTCAAATTTCCTCTTCAAATTTCCCTCTGCTAAATCCTCCTTATTGAATTATCTATTCATCAAACAGCATTAAGAACTTATAGAACAGCCTTGAGTTTGTCTTGCATAATTACGGGAGACAATGCTGCCTTGGATGCTGCCTCGGAGCCTCGCGGAAGCCCCGAGAAACATGAAAGTTCTCATTAAGATATCATCGGCCGTGTAAGCGGTTGTGTTCCCCCTCCGCCCCCACATATTTGGGATTAGCTTAGCTCAGCTAGCGGCGCCGAGCTGAGCAGAGCAGAGCAGAGGCATTACGAGGCCCAATAAAACCCCCTGATTAATAATGCAGCTCATATCAGAGTCCTGCTGTTGTGACGTGAGGAAATGAATTTAAGTTTGTAAAAATTAAGTGACTCCACTGACTTGTCAAAACTATTTGAGCGCACAACACTACCACTGCTGCTGCTGCCACTACTGCTACGGATAATAATAATGCATGTTTTTTTTTGTGTTTGTTTCTTTGTGCAAATGTAAAAGCCTCAATCAAACATTTGTGAACATGTATATGTGAGAAAATTATGGTGATTATTGAATTTTCTGAGAGACGGAGAAGGGGTTGGAATAAATAAGCTCCTGCTTCTCTCATGCTTTTGTGTTATTCTAACATGTTTAAAATAAACATTCACTCACTCACTCACTTACTCATTCATTCATTCACTCAATCAATGCACGCATGCTCCCGCACCGAGCGAGCGCTCAGGACGCATCTGCAACCTGCGCACACCTGCACGGCCCGCTGGTAAACACACACGCGTGCGCCCGATATTCTGATGAGCTCATAAAAAAATCATGTCAGCGCGCGCACGCACACACACACACACAAAAACAAACACAGTTATGTTTTGATGGAAGAATAAGTTATCGGCGCAGCTCCCGAACCCCTTTTCGAAAAGGAATCGATGCCTCCCTCCCGTCATCTTCCTACACAGCGCCGCCTCGGCGGACGTACGGCGCAGCTCCCCTTTGAAAACGCCGGCCGATCAATTACTCTACACAAAGGCTGCATCATTATCAAGTCCACCTCTGAACTTCGTGCCACAATTGCTTATGTGCAAATGCTAAAGTGGGGCTCGCTAGGAGCCGCCGCTCGTGCGTGCGCGCGCGTGCGAGGAGCGAGCGGCGGGCCACGCAGGCGCTCGCCTTCTTATCGTTGCATGAATAAATTACCGATGCTAATCTCCCGCATCAGATGGTCCCTCCGGTGCTGCGAATTTTTTTTTTTTTTGGAATTCTAAAGCATCCGCTACGTCGACATTGCTTGACCCCGTTTTGTTTACCGCCTCGCCGCTCATCTCCGGAAGACTAGAGGTGAAGAGATGTGTTTATTTATGACAATCCTTTCAAACGTGATATGTTTGACTTCAAGTGCATATTAAAAGGGGCATGTTTGCGTGTGTGTGCTCCATGAAAAAGCCTGATAATAAGATGTCATTCACACACCTCTCTTATTCAGAAATTCCCTATACGCAGCACTTCCATAGTGTGTGTGCGTGTGTGTGTGTGTGTGTGTGCGGGCACATGTGCAAATGCATTGGCCTGGATGGCGCTGTTCACCTTGAGTGCATCCTGGGTGTCATCCAGACAATAGACCCTGATGTGGTAGTCCAGCGTCGTGCAGGAGACGGGTCCAAACACGGCCAGCTTGATCCTCTTGGCGGCCGCCTTGCCGACCGACTGGCCCACCAGGCAGTAAGTCCCCAGGGTCTCCGTCAGGATGTGACAGGCCTCCGAATCCATCTGCACATAGCAGGGGGTGGTGAAGTTCTCCTCTCCCACCACCACCACATCCTGTACGAAACAGACACACACGCATAACACAAGAGTTTTAGTGCCACATGTGTGACGTCGGCGAGAAACAACATGATTCGCCCTGTGAAACTTTACGGCGCTTCTGCAGTTTTAGACGTGTTCTCTGCTATTCTATACAGCCTGGTTGTCTTTTAATCTGCTCCAGAGCCACTGCCGCCGCCGCCGCTGCCAGATCAACACTTCCTCCATCTGTTCAACACTTCCACAAGAGAAAGACTCCCCCTAAACCTGTCTGGCTTTTATCGTGAAGCATCTGGAGAAACCTCATTGACAATAACTTATCAGATCCCTAAAACGCTTGTAAATTGTCTCACTGTTAGCGTCAAATGGTTTTTGTTTTTTTTCTTTCTTCTTTTCCACGTTTAAGTAGAAAATCTGATCGGTGTGTGCTGATGGTGAGTCACGGGTACAGCAACGTCCACAGATACAATACACGCGGGTATTAAAGAGTCAAATAAAACTGAGTTTAAAATAGAGCTCCGCCCCCACGCACATTACTGGGGCCGAGCTTTTGTCTCTGGTATTAAACCCTGGCCGCGATATGAATACTGGCTTTGTTTAAGGTCCCCTTCAGCTGAAAATGTGTTTATATAAATAGTTTTAGCTCCACACATTCACATTTCACATTCATCCGTTGCAGGTTTCCACCTCCAGTTAAATGGGTACGGGCCTGACGACATCACAGCTCGCTTGGAGCCAATTGGGCGAGTAAACCTGAAGCACATGTAATTGATTTTGCATTCTTCACTATTATTATAATTATCATTTTTAGTATTCAAGAGGGTTTAACATGAGCTATGGTGCTGAATAGGGGTCAAAAGTAATTTTACAGAATTAAGTTACAGGGAAGATGGCCACTGACCTGAAATTTTGTCAGAATGACTGATTTATTTTTGACCAAAAAAATGTTTTGTGTGGTCAGAACTTCATCCAAGTGGACATAAATAAAGAGTGAAAAAAAAATAAGTACCGAATTAGGGGGAAATGGAACAACCTGTCGCCGGTGCGGTGCTCGGCAGAAGACTGTTATGGTTAATTATCATTCGATTGGATCTCTTAAAGCAAAAATAAGTGGATATTTATCTTCCTCAAACCATGTAACTGGATTTTTGATTCAACACACTCGCCGGCGTCGAGACGCCGAGCCGAAACGCGGGCGCATGCGCGGCGGCGCACGTGACTCCCGGAGGGGAATCGCGGAGTCCATTAGCAGAACAATAACACTTGTTCAGGGCTCTTGTCGGAGGAGTGTGTCCAATCCCGCCATGATTATCTGCTGGCCGCTGCTCATATGATTTCTGCGGCTCGACGCGAGTTGCGGTAGCTCCATGGGGCTCTTTGGTGCGAGGGGAGGAGGGGCGGGCGCGTATGAGACTTCGATTTTGCCGTGCACGTATCCGTGTCTCGGAGCGCGTGCGCGGATGTCTGCGTGCACCGGCGTTCGACGCGCACACACGCACACACAGGCGTGATACGAGTATTGAGTTTTGAATCACGGTTCTTGCGGGGTTCTGTTCCTGCAGATGAGCTGAATCAATACAAAAAGGGGCAGGGAAGCAATATGGTATGAATCTGTTATTACTGGTAATCACGACCGTGGCTGGTCCCGCCTGATGTGAGAGGAATTAAATTACATTCCTCGCCCTGTTTTTTTTTTTATTTTTTTGAGGGGAGGGAAGGGGGCCTTGCGGCGGGAAATGGACGTTCTCCTACAACACCAGAAAAACAAATCGACGTCCTGATGAAATTCCGCTTTTTATTTTCCTTGGCATTTCGCACCCTGCACCCAACCGCTTTCTGCCTCGTACACACATGCGCGCGCACGCGGGCTCACTCACACACACACACTCACACGCACGCAGAATCTTATGCATGGCTAATTGCGCGGAGACATTGTGTCGAGCTGTGATAAGCAACAGAGGACGGCATACGGGGGCCTTGTAGACACAGTGATGCTGCAAGACCGCCTTATCACCCACAAGCACATACAAGGATCCAGGCAGGCGTGTACGCACACGCACGCACGCGCGCGCACACACACACACACACACACACACACACAGACAGAGGCAGACTGCTGAGGTAGAGGCTCCATGCTGAGAGACATGGGTGAGGGGAGGGCGGGAGGAGTGTGGAAAAAAAAAAAATAAGGGGGGATAGAAACATAAGAAGAAAGATGAGAGGAGAGGAGGACAGCGGGAGCATAACAAATTGCCTCTGATAGGAGTCTTCAGCCCCCCACTTGTCTACTAGCCTGTAGGCACTTTATGTTTACCAAATTTTCACTCCTTTTCTCCCCCACCCTCCCCCACACCCTCCTCTCGCTCACCCCAGCGCTGGCAAGTGTGTGTCGAATGCAGGGCGCTCTGCACGATAATGCGCGCATATGTGTACCAGTGTATACACAAGTGCGCGGCTATTTTGAATGCGTGCACACTCGCGGCGTGTTTGGGTTATTACGCTGCGGCGCGGAGGAATCGCGGAAGATGAAACGCGTCGCCGTTAAGTACAATTGACAAACACCCCTGCAAAAGATACTCCCCATTACTTTGTGTATTTTTTTTTTCCCCCCATATGAGCCAGAATGCCTTAAGATGTTAAAAACAACAACAACAAAAAAAAAGTTGAAGTCTGGTTCGGGATGATGATTCATACCACTGAAAATCAAATGGATTATTCCCCTGGTGCACACTCACAGTAAGTAAAACTGCTAACAGAGTTATTTTGATTTAATAGCTGCATTTTTTTTGCGGCTCACTAAAAAGGAAGCAACACAGCATTTAAAAGAAGAAGAAAAAAAAAAAAGAAGGCATGTCCGCCCTCACTCACCTCCCACTCTCCCATGGCAAGCTGGTTCTTCAGCTGGATGAGCCAGTCTTCCTGGACATTGTCAGCACAGTGGTGGATGGTGAGGATCACGGGTCTGGTCAGCAGGGCTCCTGGAGGTCCACAGCTCACCACAGGGCTCAGCACAGTCTGGATGTCCTCTACCGGGGGTCTGGAAAAGACAGATAACACAGAGGTTAAATGATTTTTTTTTTTTTTTTTGCCTTCCTCTTCTTCCAGAACGGAGCGACGGGAGGATTGGCTATCACTTAGTTTAAGCATCATCTGCAGAAAGCTGTATTGATTTCATTTCTGGTTTGTGTTATTTTCTCATCAGGCTGCTAGACAGAAAAGCCCGGCTGGCATAATAGAAAGGGACGGGGGTGCGCTGCTACGTGGATGGTCCGGCCCGAGGGGGTTG
>CAAKHG010042874.1:0-10048 GCA_901007715.1 Dactylopterus volitans | reverse complement strand
GCGCACACGCCGACATGCGTCGCATCCATGTTTACTAGCGTAATCACGGTGCAGCTCCGAGTGAAGCAACGTCTTCTTCTTCACGCATGCGGGTCCCTGCAGGGTCGTAGACTGCTCACGCTGCAGTATGATGACACTCGCGTTTAAATATTAATGTGAACAACCACCGAAAAAAAAAATCCAATCTCAGCAAAAAATCTAATTGAGCATCAAGTCCTGCAGTGTGAAGGCGGCCTGGGCGCGTCGTCGAGCCCGGTCTACCTCGGTCAGCCGGATCAGAGACTCCAGCTGCCGCGTGGTGATCGGCGTGCTGTCGGCCGAGTGCGACTGCGATCGCAGCGACAGGTAGAACTCCTGGAGTGTGCGTGCGGCGTCGCGGGACAGCGAGGGATGGACGTACTGGCGAGCGTAGCTGATGTACTTCCTCAGCAGGCACGCCGGGATGGGGTCGACGGCCTCGCCCGCAGGGAGCTTGGACAAGACACACACGTGGAACTTATTTGTGACACACACACAGACAGGATTTGAAACCAATAGTGATACTTGGGAGCAAAAATCTACACCGATATATCGGCTGATACATATAAATGTGATCATCAAGTCGCGTCTGCTCATCTGTGATGCAGACATCCACATCTCCCATCATGCTCTGCTGGAAGTTCTCAGTTTTCTCTCCCAGAATGCAACAGTTGCTGTGTTGCTTCTGTTAATAACCAAGCTTTGACTCCTTCTATACGTTCTAGGTAGGTGGAGCAACCTTTGAAAGGGGGACGTCCTCTGCTGGACATCGTTTGACACTACAACTAATTATTATGTTATTAAAATCTACCATCAGCCCCTTAGAAGAACTTAACACCGGTAAAATCAACCAATGTTCTGCTGGTGGGCTGATAAATGTGCGCGGCCCTAACCGTCACCTGCAGGCGCTCAGACAGCGGCATGTCTGAGTGCTCCAGTAAGATGGAGGTCTCTGAGGCACTGCTGGTCCTGGTCACTGTGGCGCTGCTGGTTTTGCCTCTTCCCGCCCGGTTCGCCATGACGTGCTCTGACAGGTGGCGGTCATGTGACTCGTCTGGGATGTCCAGGAGGAGGAAGACGACGTCAAAGCGAGACAGCAGCGGGGAGCCCATTCTGGAGGCAAGATTTACCGATAAGCACATGAATTCATCGGCGTGCGCCTGTGAAAATGCTGCTGAGTCGCCGTGACACCTACTTCAGGTTCTCAGAGACGGTCTTGCCTCTGTTGTAGTGTCCTCCGGTGGGGTTTGCGGCGGCGACCACCGAGGTCCTGGCGGGCAGGGAGGAAACGATCCCGGCCTTCGCCAGACTCACCGACTGCTGCTCCATGGCCTCCAACAGCGCCTGCTGCTGGCTGCCCAGCTTATCAAACTCATCGATGCAGCACAGACCTGCGAACGGCAAAGAAGAGCGCGACTGCAGCCTCGATGGGAAGAAGTGGAGGAAGCACGAGCCTCCACTTCTGCCCAATCTCCAGACTTGAGCGCCTTCTTAAGCCTCATTCTATGACTGTGGATCTCAGAAATGTCTTCACATTTGGCACAAATGTGAACTGGAGGCTGGTGCTCACAGGGTCAAAGGTTTAGGTCACGGTGGCACCACTACGTACAGTTTTGTCTATAACTCCAAATGTTCCATGCTGGTCATGACAAACATCTCACGGCACTGACACTTTTGAGCTTTAAGGTCAAAGGTCAACCTTTCTGAGATTTGTCCCATTTTGATGAATATTTATGGAATTTACTCCAATTTGGCACAAATTTGACATTTTTCTCCTATTAATACATTTAATATTCATTCAGTTCATTAAAAGCCTCACTGCACTGACGATGGGCAGGCGTGGATGTGAGCTGCTAGCCGACTGGCTGGCAGAGGAAAACGGTTCTAGTTCCTTTTGTCCTGGTCACATTTGCTCCTCGTTGGGGCTGAGATGACTTTAAACACACACCAACACTGTACCTTGGTCAGCCAGCACCAGGGCTCCGGCCTCCAGGGCGTAATCGCCTGTCGCCGCGTCTCTGTATAAACTCACCGTCAGTCCTGAGGAAATAAATTCATACACTCGTAGTGTTGTGACAGAGCAGCATGACTCGCCGGCTCCTGAGCACACGCCACCATACGTGAGCGAGCAGCTTACCTGCGGTGCTGGCGCTGTTGCCACATACATAGATCCCTCTGGGTGCCACGTTGCACACTGCCTACACACACGCACACACATACCTAAATGCAGGAAGCACTAACATATGTCACTGTGTGACAGTGTGAAAAGGAGCTATAGAACCACAACGCTGACTGATTTTACCCAGAAGGTCCATTCAGTGGTACCTGTAACATCTGGCTCTTTCCCAGTCCAGGATCTCCAACCATCAGGATGTGGGGGTCTCCTCTGACTGGAACACTGTTCTTCCCGATGTGCTTCTGTCTGCCTCCAAACAGCACCAGCGCCAGGCCGGCTTTCACCAGCTACAGACACATGTACTGCACGTCAGCTATCACCATGGCACCCCCTCAAAAGTGAAGCCCAAACACCTCCGTCTCCCCCTGCTGGCTGGCTGCAGTACAGCTGATAAACCCCGCCTCCACCATGTTAGTGGGCGGGACCTGGACCAAACTAAAATATCTACTTCATATCATTTTCCTTCATGCAGGAAGTGGCGCAGGCGTGGAGATTTCAGCTCTATTTCATTTCTGTACAGCAGAAGGAGGTGGAGGCGCCTCATCCAGATCACATTCAGTCTCTGTGTCAGACACCCTCAACTTCAACATCTAACACCGTATTTTTGGATACTTTTTTAACACATCAAGATTCAACTCACCAGATGACCATAGATGGCAGGACACAGGGAGCTGGGCGAGGGAGGGGCATATATGGGGGCGGGGCATAGATGTTGACATGTGTTAGCAGCACCACAGCAGTTACACCCGAAATCACCACTGATGCATGAATGAAAAGCCACAAATATCATCTTCGACCATCTTTCCCACCAGTGGGTCCAACTTAAACGGGTCTCGGTGAGGTTCTCCTGTGGAACCAGGCTCAGAACCTCTAAGAGCAGAAGACCCTGGGCCTCCTGCAGGAGCCACCCAGGACACCTTAGTTCTAGTTTCAGATCCATGAGAGTGCGGCGTTCATCAGTTTGCCTTATGAACTATAAAGTTTCCGTCTTATTGACTTACAGACTAAAATAACTAATTTCATGCTAAATTCATATTCTGACCACTAATCTTCATGATTTGCCAACTGATACTCGAAAGCCTTGTTTTTCAAAAATGATTTTGCTGAGTAATGAGTTCATGATACTATACATACATGATACTATTACCCGAGCCCGATTATTTGTGCTATTACTATTATTTTAGCTTCATGATTATAGTAGAGGCCTGGTCAGCTTCATAATATAAAGAGATATTACTGAGGAAACACTCATATACACAGAAATATGGAGAACATCACCGTCTAACATCAGATGTGACATGTTACACTTGGGTTTTAAAATTTTATGACCATTGTGCAAAAAAATAATTGCGGTTAGCACAAATAATGGCGATCAGGTGATGATGTCATCACGCTGAGAGCCGTGATTTGATGGGATAAGATTGTGGAGACGTCACGTTCTGCTGACCAGCGTCAGCCACGTTCCTTACTGGACGATGAGTCTGAGCAGGTCCGGCTGAGACTGGATCTCCTGGATGGCGTACAGCTCCTTCAGGCTGAACTCCTCCCCTCCAGAGCGATCCTCCAGCGACCCTCTTGACCCCTGACCTCCTGACTTGGACTGCTGACCTGAAAATTCGGGACGTAACCGTCACTGACTCTTTTACACTGAGGTCCACCTCGGACCAATGAAGGTGGCTGAAGGCAGCTACCTTTGGTGTTGCTGACTGAGGTGGCCTCGATGTAGAGGAGGAACATGCACTGGTCCTTGTTTCCTCTGGTGGTTCCTGCCAACAGAACATCAAGTCATATGACCTCGTGTCCACGGCAACATCATTGTCATCATGGCAACTGGTACTTCGACATGTTAAAACGGAGGCGACTCTGTATATCATCTGTATATTTACTGCCTTCCTCATGTTTCATTTTAAAATTAATCAGAATTTGTAAATATTTACATTTCACCAACAACCAGAGATACTTAACAGCGTCTGGATCACTTTATGCTCTGCTGAGAATGTGTGTGTGTGTGTGTGACCGTGCGTACCGTCGTTTGTAACTCTAACGATCCCTGTTACAGTCACAGTGTCTCCAGGGACACAGCTGTCGCAGAGGTCAGAGGTCAGGTGACAGTCCACAGTGCGTGGGATTCGTCCGGCCTCCCTCTGCTCTCCACCCACCAACTCCTGCACTCTGACAGACCCCACACACACACACACACACGCACACACACACACACACACACACACACGCACGAGACACAATGACTCGCTGTTAACGAGTGTCCAGGTTTTCAGTTAAATGCCTTCCACCATATTTCGCTGCTTACACATTCAAAGTGCTGCCAGTTTGAAAAAGGAAGAATAAGAAGACAGTAAAATAGGTCTCTGACATGTAAACTAAAGGATTGTGGGTAAAACCTCGAGACAGTTGTGCACACATGAATTTTTAACAGCGCACTAACTTGATGATCTGCCAGTCCACAGTGTGAGTGAGGGGGGAACTCCGAGAGGCAGCGAAGGAGCGACCGCGGCAGTCCGGCTGGATACACTGAGAGCACGCGCACACACACACACGCACACGCACACACGCACACTTTAATGTTGATCAATGACGTTTATTTACTGAGGAGAGTCCTGGCAGGAAGCCGCCTCCCTCTCCTCAGCCACTGTGCACCTTTCAAGGCTGAAGAGTCGCCATGGCAACCACAATGTTTTTAAAACTCTCCTAAGTTCCATAAAGATTCTTAATTCCACGAGGTGACGGGTGAGTTTTAATCCACAGAGGTTGTGACCACTGTTTTTACTCTGATCTTGTTCTCCTGTGACTGTTTCCATGTTCTTCTGTTGTTGCTTCTGCTGCTCATGTGTCAGTGAGACCGACAAATTTCAAACTTCTCTGGACAATGAAGTTGTATTCTTTTCCATGATTAAATAGATGCGTACATGTGCTGATGGAAAATATATTCAGTGCAAATTATATGTCTTGTGTTGATGAAGTATTGCAGTAAAAAATGCTGCTTGAATAGTTCCATTAAAATTATGATGTAACCTTTAATATCAGGTTGACAATTCTGTGCGGTGTGTGTATTGGTGTGTGTGTGTGTGCGTGTGTGTACCTTGGTGGGCGTGGCATACTTCCCACGCTGCAGCGGCAGCGACTGTGTGTGAGTGCAGGTGAGGCAGGTGAAGGCGAGCCGCGTGCACAGCGGCCGGATGTTGCTGACCCGGACCGCCGTCCCGCGCACACACACCAGCCGGCCGAACACGCAGGCGCGCAGCGTCCGCAGCGGCGTCAGCGGCTCGTAGTTGAAGAGCCTTTCAGAGACACACACACACACACACACGCACACGCACACACACACACGCGTCATCGGCGCTCTAGCCGGCGCTTTTACACGCGTCTGTTGTTGCATTACCGTGCGCTGATGTGAGGGATGTTGATGATTGGTGTTGCTACAGGAAGCTCCTCCCCCTGCAGCTCAGCAGCCTGTTTCTCCAAATCTACAGTCAGCACCTGAACACACACACACACACACACACACACACACACACACACACACGTAAATACAGACACATTTGCTGTATAGAAGCAGGTGACGTGCGAGGCAATGACCCGCCGTGTGCACCTGGTGAATGGCCACGCCCAGACAGTTGAGGACCACCTCCGGCTGCTCTCTGAGGTCGGAGGTCAAGTCAGGAAGTGCCTGCCGCACCATCTGGTCTCCAATCAGGTCTGCATGGTCCACCAGCACGCTGCCCTGACGCTCAATCTCGTCCTGCAGCAAGGCAGACACACACGCACACACACACACACACACGCACACACATGCACACGCACACACACACATGCACGCGCACACGCACACACGCACACACGCACACACGCACACACGCACACACACAGGCACACACAGCAGCAGCAGCTGCTTTGTTTCTGCTCGGTTTCATGGACAGGTGACAGTCAGACGCTGACAGACTGACCTTGTCATAGAGGTGGATCCTGGAGGTGAAGAACTTCTCAAACACCTTGATCTTCTCCACGCTGGGGGAACTCTTGATGAATCCTGCACATTACAGGTCCCATAACCATCGTCATCCTCATATCTAAATCGTGTCCACACCGCTTTATCCCGGCGTCACACCAAAGCACTCGTACCTTCAGAGAAGTACAGCTTCCATCCCTTGTAGGGACACAGCACATCCAGGGTGGACTGGGAGAGTCCTGAGGAGGCAGAGACACCGGCCTGAATACACCGCAGCGGGTTACGTGCTGGAGAGCAGCGCGAGGTCACGTCAGAGCCGACTTCACGTGGAATCGTGTGTTGTCTCCACGCAGATATGAATTATGACCTCCGTTCTCCTCAACTGACCTCTCTGTGTACTGAAGGTTCCAGGTCCTCCAGCACCAGCTGTTCCCCTCCCTCCTCCTCCAGCAACTGATCCTCCTCTCCAAGGTCTACCTCTCCATCCTCCGCCACGTCCTCTCCATCCTCCGCCACTTCCTCTCCATCCTCCGCCACTTCCTCTCCATCCTCCGCCACGTCCTCTCCATCCTCCACCACCTGATCCTCCTCCTCCTCTCCATGAGCCCCTCCTAGGTTCTTTTCTGCTCATTTCTTTCCCAAGAAGAAGTACAAATTAGTAAAAACAGATGAGGGCCAAGGTTGGATATCATTTCTTTGCAAAAAAAAAAAACAACAACAAAAAAACGGTACATTTCAGATGACTTGATTTCCTCCGCTAGTTACCTCCTCCAGTCTATCACATTATAATGATATTTTCATCTGCTAACCGAAGCAAACTCAACTATCAAAGTCCCCCTGAAGCTGCGGCGACTGTAGAAAAACCTCCATTCAAAACCTCCCAGGATCCGTTTGGTTCCGCTGAGAAGAAGCAAACGAACCACGCGAACCGTGAAGTTCACGACAGATACGAGTACGGTCAGATAGTCAGACACGAGTACAGTCAGATACAGAGACACGAGTACAGTCAGACACGAGTACGAGTACAGTCAGACACGAGTACAGTCAGACACGAGTACAGTCAGCTGTCAGCCATAACAAGACTTCGCTGCACCTACATCCGCTCACGTTTCACTAACACTAACTAGCCCGTTTCCACCGTGAAAAGCGACGTTAACGTGATACGAACCTTCAGCTTCGTGTCCGTAAAGAGAAACAATAACGTGACGGCGACAAAAAAAATAAAGCGCGGGATGAGCTCGGAGCTCGGTGAATATAGAGACAAATTCGGGTCTCTGGTTAAAGTTCCCTCCACTGGCGCGGAGCTTCTTCCTCTTCCTTCATTTCCGGCCGCTCAGGCGCCGTAGCGCCCTGCAGCGCTCTGCCGCCGCCCAGCGGCCGCCAGCGCCACTGCAGACACTCACTGCGCCAGCTGCTCACGCCGGGTTCCTCAATCTCCATTTAAACCGTTTAAACTGCTGTAACAGAGCTCATATACATGTAGCTGAACCAATATGTTGCTCATTTTATTTTAATTTTTACTTATTTTTTAATGAACATTCTCAAAAGCCTTGCGCAATATTTGTTGTGTATATAGTTTATATTGCCCGATACCTGGGCGGTTCCGTTTCACCTGTAGCGCAGGGGGACCTTAATCAACGTGACGCAAAACACCGGTGGGTGACGTAGCGCAGACTTCCGGTGAAACTTTGGGCGCTGTTGCAATGGTGAGACGTCTTGTTTAAGCTAGCTTGTTTAAAATGGTTTCTTGCGGCTTAAACTGTGATAATGCGACTGTTAGCTTGGCCCCGCGTCTTGCTGTTGGGTTTTTGTTGTTCAAATGTTCATTATTTGTGCTAAATATGTCGGAGGTTTTGCCTCATTTGCATATTCTTGCTTGAGGAGACTGAGACTCTGCTGCTACCTTTTATTTTATATTGAAGAAATGCTGAGACTAAACTAGACGGAGAGACAGTAAATATAAAAACGTCTTGTTGCAGTAAATATCAGTTTTATCCACTGATTATTTTTGTTTGATTTTATTGTAACTGCCGATTTCTTGCAATTGCTGTAAAAAGTGTGCATTTTTGTATGCACATTTTATTTTATTTTGTTTGTATTTATTTATTTTTTTACATTATTTATACCAGTAAATGTTGTTTTATTTGAACGCAAATAAAAAAACAACTGTGGGAGCTGTTGCAATGGAGCCTGAGAGTGAGTCTGCTGCTCCGTGTGTCTGTGCTGCTGCTCCGTGTGTCTGTGCTGCTGCTCCGTGTGTCTGTGCTGCTGCTCCGTGTGTCTGTGCTGCTGCTCCGTGTGTCTGTGCTGCTGCTCCGTGTGTCCGTGCTGCTGCTCCGTGTGTCTGTGCTGCTGCTCCGTGTGTCCGTGCTGCTGCTCCGTGTGTCCGTGCTGCTGCTCCGTGTGTCCGTGCTGCTGTTTTGTAGGATAAGGGTGCAGATCCTGATATCCTGGTGACTGTGTCCTTCATGTGAGCGATGATCCTCAACCCACTAAATACACACGCCGGATCTGTACACACGCACACACACACACACACACACACACACACACACACACACACACACACACACACACACACACACGCACGCAGCGCAGACATGCAAACACAAATTTAATTATTATTAGCCGGAGTACCCGGAGAGAACCCACGCAGACACGGGGAGAGCATGTGAACTCCACACAGAAAGACCCCAGGCCGGGAATCCAACCTGCCACCTTCTTGCTGTGAGGCAGCGGTGCTCACCGCCGCACCACCGCCGCACCACCGCCGCCGCGTCGCCCCGATGACAGGTATCATTTTTCTATCAGCTTATACTTTTTGATAATATGGTATATTTGTGTTCATGTGTGTGTAGTGTTGGGTTCTTGTGCGGTTTGTGGTTTTGTCTGGATCATAACTTATTGTAAGAATGGATCAAGCGTGTGTCTGCCTATGACAGAAACGAGTGATTCACGGCTTTGACACCATAAAGCTGATATCCTGCCTGGGTCACCAGCAAGTATTAATTAGTGGCTGTTTTCTGAAGACGACTAAAGCAGCAATAACAGGCAGCACAACTGATGATGACTCAGAAAGCCCAAACATTCATACGCTGTTATTTGCTGCCACCTTCTGGGAAAATGATGTCGTTACATTTTGGGGCATATTTGCTCCGCGCGTCTCTCAGTACCCCTGGAACGCCTGACAGTGTCACTTTGCATCCAGGTTTGGATCCACATTTATGCTGGGAGACCACGTCTGCAGCCGCCTGTAACAAATGAGAGGCCCACAAGAATACACTCGAAACCAGCAGACGGTGAAACAGCAGACTCTTCTTCTCCCTTCAAACCAGGATAAATGATTTTCACTCTCCAGATAACAGAGAGAGCAAACGCCGCTCGCAAAGATGGATGAACAGGAGGACTCACTCGCACGCTCCCCCGGAGGACCGAGAGCCTCCACAAACAAGGGGAGGAAAAATCAATAGCTGAACCGCTGGGGGCTGGTGTATAGTTTGTGGTCATTGTGTGCGCGTGCACACACACACACACACACACACACACACACACACACACACACACACACACAAATCGAGACTGATAGTGAAACAGGTTGTTGGTGAAAGCGGCAGAAATAGAAATAAAGACAAAACAAGAGAAATGTCGTCTGATTTTTGCCATATCATTAACTTCATAACACTGGGAAGTGTGTGTGTGTGCGTGTGTGTGTGTGTGCGTGTGTGTGTGTGTGTGTGTGTGTGCGTGTGTGTGTGCGCGACCCACCCCCGCTCCTTTTTACTGATCTGATCTGCGCGGCAATATCTGGTGCTCTGCAGAGGAAGAGGCTGAGGGCCCAGACGTTTAATCTCCACTCGATCAATCAGCACCGAACATCTCAAAGAAATCGA
>CAAKHG010042873.1:0-15485 GCA_901007715.1 Dactylopterus volitans | reverse complement strand
CCTGCGCGAGGGCGTTCTCCCCCCCCACACACACACACACACACACACACCCACCCACCCCTTGATGGTGGAACAGTCTACAACGTGACTGGCAGCCAAAATCTGTTCTTCCCTAGGATAAAGATTAAAGAGATTACACTTTTTTTTTTTCCCTAAACTTCAGCAATGGAATCATTGTTTTGTACATCACTGATGTGTCCAATCCTCTAGCTTTGATATGCATGCCCTCTGCATTTTCATGGAACTGTTCACTAGCAGTTGCTACAAGTAGATGCTGTTTAAGGCAGATATACTGGAAAATTGTAAAATTAAGTCAAAATAGGTTGGGTTTTGCTTGCAATTATAAAAACCAAATATTCTTCAAGTTGTCTTGAAATAGACCCTCTTTAGCTTTCGGTGCAGATCTGCGGCCAGCCCTAAAAAAAATATTAAATAGGCGATTGGAATTTTGAAAGCAATTGTAAAAAAAAAAAACAAAAGAAAAGAAAAGATGGAGTGAAGACATTTTTACTCGACGGCAGCAAAACTGAGACTTCATTGTCGGAAGTGTTGTTATGTTGCACTTTTTCCCCCTGGTACTAAAGGGCTGGCAGGGTGTTCATGTCTAATGAATGTATTAGGAAAGGAAGGATTTTATTTTTTATTTTATTTTTAGAGGACTAGTAACGGGCAGGGAGGAGAACATTGACAAATGTCTCCAACCTGCTTTTGAATGTTAGTCATTTTGACACCTATGTATTGAGACCTTTTTTGAGAAAAATTCAGAATGTGTCTTTTTTTTTTGACAGCCTAGAGGGAGTGGTGGAACAACAAAAGCAGTTTCACGTCTGCTGTTTACCTTTAGTCACTGACGACACAATGTTTCCTCCTCGGTACAAGCAGAACGACATGTGTTTCTATGAGAGTGTGAGGTTTGCCCCGTTTCAGCGCACCCGCTTCTCCCGTCTCCCGTCCAGCGGACACACTCGACCCACCGACCCACAGGGAAGTTATCTGATGATATGGTGTGTTTGCTAACGTTGCTGTGTATGCTTGCAGTGTATGTGTCCAAGTTTGGAGTATGTAAAAAACAAAAAAACAAAAGAGTTGCCGTCCATGCCGTGTAAACCACACCATGCCTATCGAACGTCTGTCCTTGGCTGAGATACCAAAGAGGAAAAGTCACACAGAAAAGAGAACCCGGCGGTTTATGTTTTGTATATGTTAAGATATCTTTAACGATAGGTGTATCACAGGCATGAAAACAAGTTCTAACAGGACTCACTTTGTTATTGTAAATAGCGGAGAAGTGCATCCAGTTTCAGCGCTGTGGATGGGTCGCAACACTGTTTACCACTGGTTTACATCACGACAACGATACCAAATCGAAGGTGAAGTAGGTTAACAACAATTGGTAACGCTTTATGTCGGTGTCTTATGAATTCTCTCAACATTATCAAATAGTCTGTTAACCACGAATTGGAATTATTGTACATGTTTGGCGACATATATTTCTGTCAATTAACATGAAATACTCTTTAACTTTTGTTATGTACAAATTCATAGTTTATAATGACAATGTAAGTTATTGCGTTGTGGTTGACAGGAGTATTTTGAGCGCGTGTTCGTGGTGGTGTTTTGTCTCAGACATGCAAATACAGTGTTTGTCATTTTTGTTTGCAATCGTGCTCCTCGGCTTTTCTCTCCCGCCACAGTAAAACACCGTCCTCTTCACCCGCAATGTTACAACCATATTTATCTTCTGTCTTGTTGGTCTCCAAACAAGAGCATCTGTGTCGCACCAAAACACTCAGTATTTTTTTTTTTTTTTTTTGGTAACTGCAATGGAGTTACAGCTATTAAGCACTATTTTTTAGTTTTGATGCCATACAGATGACCTTCAAGAAATGATAACTGAAAACAAATTCTCCCCACAACTTTCAAGATAAAGGTGAAGCAGCTGCTATTTTGTATCTGCTATACGTTTACATTGACAAATGTTTGTGTTCAAACCTCCCAGAAGAGATGTATTGGATATCAAATTGTTGTTGTTTTTTTCTTTTCTTTTTTTTTGTAATCAAATGTCAAATGACATTGTAGTTGAATGAAATGTCTCGTGTTGTTTTAGGACTAAATCCATATATCCTGCTGTTCCCGTTTTCTTGTATGTTAAGAGTTTGTTAATTACTGAACAGGAATATGAACATGCAATGTGCAGGTTGCTCTGTGTGAGCTGTGTGCCGAGCGCTGCAGTGAATGGAAGTTTTCTGTTTATGCACAGATGAGGATTTCCAGATTGTCCCTCTGTGGTGGTTTAACCTGCACAGTGCTAAGGATTGTGGGTTTTTCTGGTCAGGGAGCATCCTTTGTCTCCATGCACAGTGCTCGTCCGTCTCCCATTGTTTTACCTTGGCTCAGTCAAGCTCTCCAAAGGCCTTCTGAAGCTGTCATCAAGGAGTCCTCTCAATAGTAACATAGATAAGTATTTATTGTTTTGGTAGTTTGGTTGTTTTGATTTCTCAACATTTCATGTCAAACCGAAGAGTCTCGTCACCGATGCCTTGTATTCTGGCTAAATGCAAATAAAGCTTTCAAATTTCTTTTGGACATTTGAGTGGGAACTTGGAGCTTTCACTTGGGTTTGCATCTTCATACCAATCATCCAAATTTGAGTCACGTTTGAGCTGGTTTGTACACAGTCTGCGACTATGCGGGAGGAAGAGCCCAGAGCTGCTCTTCAACTGTTCCGCGGCATAAAGTTCAAATAGCAGGTGTAAGTGAGATTTATGTTTGTGCGTTGTGGAAAGCTGAGAGATTTCATCCGATTGGTGGCAAGTGTCCCCGTATCGAGTCGACAGCGGGTAGTTATACACACATCATCCAGGAGCGAGACTATTAAAAACAACAGCATTCATGAAATACGCCTGCACTCTTGACTTCAAGCCACAAAAGTTTAGAAATGTTTCAATCCCACATGGATCTTCATCAGGTCGGAAAGTTCCTGAAACACGGAAAACTGTCAGACGCCATCCAAATGAGATCAAAACATCATTAAAACTTTTGTGTCTTGGAGTAAAGGTGCAGGCGTTTTCATTTTTCAATCCTTTTTAGCTTAACTTTTACTGATGTCGCAATCCAGACTGATGACAAAGAGCAAACATGGGTTTGTGCCCAACGCCGCGTCTGATTACAGTGGTTTTAGTTCATGTGAGATGTTCAGCAGCGATGGATGCTGACACGAGTACATGCGGTGACGTCATGTGACGCGCGTGCGGCACTGATCATGGAACGGCACGCGTGTGTCGCCTGTGAGGTCGCGACGGGTCGGCCGCCGTCTTCTCCTAAAGCTGCTGTTGCATGAGGAGCACAGGCGGCGCAGAGCTTCTCCTGTCAGAGGGACATGTTTGGAAAATTCCCCAACAATGGATGGTCATCTCTTTTGATTTAAGTTCATTTCTAAGACCTACGAGACACTTACTGGTGCACCTACATTTAAATGAATTGGCTGTGTGACGATGCGTTTTTGAGTACGGTTTAAAACGGGATTCAAATGTGTTCGAACATGCGGAACAATAAAAAGCAAGTTCCATTCAAAGTCGGTTCACAGAGTCCAGGCAAAGCAGAATGTCGAGTCTCACACCAAAGGACACAGCATTGTGATATCACATGAGCACTTTTATTCCCCTGCATCCCATACTGAGAGATTGTCTGACGATGGAATTTACAGACTACAGACTTGAATCGCCAGGTTTTTTTTGTCCATGTAAATGAATTTATGGTATTTTAGAAAAACATCCCTCCACATTCAGCCCCCCTGGCCCCCCCGACCTATGCAGACTATTGTGCCGTCTCTCCTATCAGGTCTGTTTAACTTTCCGATCACTTTTTTTTCAATTCGGCGGGTGCAGTGACCTATTTATCCATGATTGCTCTCAGATAATTAAACTCCATTTTGTTTCCCCTTGTTCCTGAGGCAACAGCTACATCAACAACAACCCACCTGTCAAACACACACACTCAAGTGCGCAGCACAATATGGCTGTGTATCGCGGAGCTGTGACACTCCCAGCAGCGCTAAAAACTTTAGATGATTCATCTTCAAACCCAACTAATCGGTTCTGCAAATCAACTCTTGAGTGCGTAATGTTTTTTTTTTTCTTTCTGTGATGCTGCCAGGTTTTTGACCGTGTCGCGCACGAAGAGAGTCAGCTGTGCTTGCGGCCCGTGCGATTTTTGATTAAAAAAAAAAAGGCAGGAAGAGGGGCGACAATTTTGCGTGCGCCCACTCGGAAGTAAATCAAAATAGTTGCCCGCTGAATGAAGGAGCACCAACTCAAAACATGCCTCGCTCTCACTGCTCGGTTCACCGTCGGCCTGCGCTATGATGCGGACGTGTGTGGAAGTGATTCCACGTCTTTGATTAGTGTTGCTGGTGCTGAGGTCGCGGGAACCGCAGTCTAAATAAAGACAAAGAAAGCACCGAAAAAGAGAGCAGTAAAGGTGTGCTACCTGCTCACGCAGCCGCTCGCTGGTGAACAAAGTGGAAAAGGGAGCGATGCATCACCTTGAGGGTGAAGGGTCAGACTTTTAGCCACCTCCAAAGCTGGTTTTTGGTTATCAGGCTCTCGGACACCGTTCCACTTAGTTTCAAACTCCTCGTTTAATCCCACATGCACAGGAGAGCTGCGTGTTTGATTATCTTTGCGTGCTCTGAGGGCTTAGTGTGCCTCCAAAGTTTCGCCCAATATGTCACCGCTCCCCTCTTTCTTGTTTCTCCCCTGCTCTCTTACGCGTACAGTCCAACAAGACTGCAGCTCGCCACGCGGTAGAGGAAGTCACCTTTTAATCAAACGGTTCCTCGCTCCCTAACCCCCCCCCCCCCCCCCCCCCACGTCTAAAGAAAAGAAAAACGGCCTGCTGCTTCTTCATCTGGGCCCTCGTTCCATTCACTTCTGCTGTGTGGTTACTGTGTTTGAGGTCATTAGCTGAGTGTTTATGGTGTCTTCCTCCGTGTTTCCCCTGAGTGCCCGCACCCCCGCTCGCTCCCTCCTGTAGGATCCCTCCACCCACCAAACCAACCCGTCCCTCTGGGTCTTCCAAATCCCTGTTGGCCGGGGAGCAGCGGGGGTGGGCACCGCTCTCTCCCCGTAATGAACTCCGCAGGGACTGCTGTTCAGTTTCATCACGGCAAAAAAAAATTGCTCCCATGGAGCCCTGAACACAGTGAAAACAAACAAAAGTAAATATCTGGAATTAATACGCTAGTTGTTAGGCCCTTCCCGACATCTGCAGCCCCTCCCGCCTCCGCTTCAAAGTATAGAGATATTTATGTGTTGCTCTGCATTCCGGGTGAAATTGTAAAACGCATTTCAGTAAAAGTTGGGCAGCATTCAGGTTTCTCGGTCGCCTGCCACACGGTCCATCCCAGATCCGCGCAGCCCTAAGTCCATCTAGTGGCGAGAGGTCTTCACTGCAGGTCTCCGAGCATAGATGGGCTCCAGCAGATTTGGTGCTCGGGCATAAAAGGCAATTAGAGGAGACGGAAATGCATATGTATGATTTTACTATGATTATATATCGGCGCATGTGCCGTCACGCTGCTGTTTTTGGCTTTACAAGAAGATCGATCCGACCCGATGTTTTTCCCCAGGTTTATGAGATGAAATGCAAATGTGTAATTGAAATGTGACCAAAATGCTAACCTCTGTTGGCAGCTCCATCGTCAAAGTTGTGCACAGATTGTTTCCTTAAAACCAAAGCGCGCTGCAGAGTTGTGAGCACTCGCTCTGCTTGAGGAAGGAAAAAAAAAAACGGGAACAGCGGAAGGCCTGCGCTCATTCTTAAAATAGGGTTTCAGTTGAAAAATGTCATGGTTTTATGCTACTTTATAAGCATAGTTTAGATTAAAGCAAGAGTGTGAAAGAAAAGAATAATCTCTCAGCTCATCATTTGTCCCAGGTGATCTGAGAGTTCTGAGGCAAAAAAAAAAAATAAGAGAAGAGAATAAATAGGGCCGTTCCAGAGGACATTGACTTGGTTTTTTTTTTTCTTTTCGTTTGTTTGTTTTGTTTTTAGAAGCCTGGAATATCAATATTTTTTGTACATTTGAAATAGCTTGTGGCGCATGCTTGGCAATGGCAGTCTGAGCTTCAAACATATTAGTTTGCTGGGAGAGGAGAATCACCAGGGACAGTCTCCAAACACAAGCGGGAAAAAGCAGCGCAGTCCTGCTCATCATTTGAAAGGCGCTATTGCTTGAACCTGAGTAACTTTTAACGGGTTAAACTCACATTTAGAATGAAACACTTGTCCAGGTTGGAATATTTGTCAGCAGCTTCTCTCCGGGGAGAAGCTGCCGTTGCAGCCATTTATCAGTCGGCTGCTCCATCCAGCAGGCTGCAACTGGCGTCACTCGTCAGCGCGGGTCCTGACGCGCCGACATCCGTGAAGGCAGACACACACACACACACGCACACACATAATAAACACACACACACACACATATGCTGGCGTAATGAGTGACTCCTGCGCTGCGTGTCCTTAATCTGCAACCACCAGGCCGGCGCAGGGGGAGCACAGTCAGATACAAGCAGCCTGCAGAGAGCTGAGCCAGAATAAGAAGCCAAGTGGCTCACTAAAGCAGTCAGGGGTTCTTTAAAGGCACGTACTGCCGCTCCCTCTGTCCGTCCGGCAGCCCTACAGGAGGTTTATAAAACGCCGCCCAGCAAAACTAAACTCGGAAGCATCAGTTCAGCCTTCCGGAACGGGCGTTTTCACAAACTGTAAACCACTGGAAACAAATGCTGTCTTAAATGTGTTCAAAAGAAACCTGATCCTCAGAGAGGGGCTTTACAGGTTGCTGGGGGTGTGTCAGATGAAGACAGCCCTCGCCGACACACACACACACACACACGCGCACGCACGCACGCACGCGCTGCTGCTTGTTTAGCTTCCTATCTGAAACTATTTGTTTACAGACGCCGGCTTGTAAATGCAGGACCGAGTCGGCTCGATAACGCGTACTCTTACATCCGCACAAATGTACCCTAAATGAAGTTATTATCACTCACTCTGGCGCCACATGATCTGTGTTTACTGCCCAATATACACAGTAAGAAAATATGTAAGTCTCAATTATTGCAACTCACTTTAAATTGTGATTTTTTTTTTGTTTCTCTCTTCTTCTTTTTTTGCAGCTTCATACCAATAAATTAGCTTTGGTTCACTAAAATGGCCGCAGCATTGACAACAGAACTCAGTAAAATCCAATGAAACCCAACTTTAATTCAGTCAGTGAATGAGTCAGTCAAACTTTATTATCTCAAAAAAAAAAAAAAAACTTTTCCCCCCCCTTTTTTCAGGAGGTTTTATGTCCTCTTAAGTCTCCTATATTTCAGCCGTTTGCCAGACTTCCGAAAGGATTTCCCTCACTGTCACAGGCACATGTGCCTGGCTCCAGTAAAATAAGCACTCCGGCCATAAAGTTGCCAATGAGCTGTCCCCAAATAACCACATCTGTCGGCTTGACTTCAGCGGGCCCTAAAGAGTCACTTTTAAAGATATAAGGGACCTCAGCAGCTGCACAGACGCACTGGAAAACGGTGAGAAATAAAGCAAGTAAGACGTCGCGAGAAGGACGACACGCTGGAGATGGCAATCCACCCTTTAAGCCTCTGACAGGTGAGGACGGTGAGCTGCCGTCTGAATCGAGCCGTCACGCAGTAATGTGAATTGTGAATGCTCTTTTTCTCTCATTACCACACGGCTATTACCGACTGGATTTTTATTTTTTTGTTTTTTTTAATCACTGGCCAAAGTCAAACAGGAGCCATCGCACACTTTTCACGGGAGCTCATGCAGGCGCTTTTGCATCCCGGCTCGTCAAAACCCAGGACAATAAACTGATTCATGCTCCCAGATTTGGGCCGTTCAATAAGCGGTGATTTAAGCTCAGCTGCTGGAGTTGAGACGTTTCGTAAGTTGAGCTGAGGCCCTGAAAACGGGAGAAAGAAGCTTTGCACGAGTGCGCGTGTGTGTGTGTGTGTGCGCGCGCACGTGCTTGCTATGAAGGGCAAAGGAGGGTGGCTTTGTTGTACCTGGCCACGGCGTGTTTCCTCATTCCCACGGTCCTTTCTGAGCTGCAGGCCGCCCCTCTGCGCCCGATCCCCCGTCTCCTGAGCACTCTGACTCCAGCTCCTCTAAAATTATAAAACAAAATGTCCTCCTAAAACTCCGGTTTAAAGGTTGTTGAGCAGGGAGGAAGAGAAGGGGTGGGTGTGGGCTGGCGGCTGGGGGCTGAGGGCGGCGATGAAAGAGCACACGGGGAGTAAAGGTTGCTGTCAGCATATCCGGGATAAGTTTTGGGCGTCAACTTTGAGAGGCAGCTTAAAAACCCGACTGACGACGAGGCGTCGCTTGGTAAAATAGCGCTGCTCAGTGCATCGCAGCTGCAGAGGCAGACGAGGAGCCAGACACACTTTTTAATGGAAAAAAAAAAAAGAAAGGGGATAAAATAAAAACCAGGATCATCGTGCAATGCTGTCTGTTCTGGATATAATCAATAGCTAGAGAAGAATCCAGTTCAGGGTTGTCTCTCGTATTTCAATCCCTGCTCCTCTGTGATCAATAAAAGTGAGCTGAAATCAAAGCGGGCCCTCTTTACTATTGTCTATTCAACGTTAGCAGACAAAGACTGAGGAGCCTTTGATCGCCCTGTCTGCAGGGCCCACAGCTAAACACAGACCCCATCCTCCCACTTCCACCCACCACCTTCAGGTGAGCGGTGTGTGTGTGTGTGTGCGCCTGCGCGTGCACGCGCACGCGCGTGTGTGTCTGTGCGTGTAAGCCAAACAAAATTTTTTTTTCGCACACACGAAAACAAAAAGCACTTTTTTTTTTTTTTTTTTTTACAGGAATCACAGAGAGACTTTGGGTTGCAGGCGCTCGGGCGGTGACACACGCTGCTGCCCGCTGCTCTTCTTCTGCACCCGACCATGCTTCTTCTTCGTGGTTTTAGCGTGAGGTCATTCTGCACTTCATTCAGTGGGAGCAGCGTGTCCTCCGATGACCTCGGCCCGTCTCTGCCTCCTGTCTTTTCTCGACCCGGTCTCGTCTGCCCTCCCGTTTGTCTCTCTCTTCCTGTCGCGTCTCTTTGGTTTTGTTCTCCTCATGTCCTTCTTGGGTTTGTCCTCCTTCTCTTTCCTTCCTATTATCTTTTTGTCTTCTTGTTCCCGCCTTCTACCATCTTTCCCCATCTTCTGTTTTCCTTTTTGTTTGCCTTACTTTCTGTCACATCCGCTGTTTTGTTATTTTGTCTTCTGCAAATTTGTCTTCAACCATTCCCTTCTTTCATCCCATCCCGTCCTCTTCTATCTCGTCTTCAGGTTTTTCTTCCATCCTTCTGTCCTTTTAATTTTTTTTAAACAGTTTCCTGTCCCATATTTTTTCCTCATCATCCTGTTGTCATTCTCGTCTTCTGCTGTCCCCATCATTCCCTCTTTTCATTTGTCTCCTTTTCTAGTGTCTTGTCCTCCATCTTTTTCTGTTTTCTTCTCACCCCCGTCGCGCCACTGGGTGTCCTCTGGCGGCTCAGAGGAGACACCAAAGCAGCGGGACCCTTGAGCTCCCAGCATGCCCCTTGTTTACGAGTCCTAAATGTCAGACAGCCCCACTGAAGCCTCAGAGTCAGAGGGAGGCTGGCGGGGATCACTCGCAGTGTTAAGACGACAGCCCACACAAACTGATTCAAGGTACTATGAGGGATGATGTCACGGGGCTCCCATGTGCGCAGGTGCAAGTTAGATGTGACTCCCTCCATCTGGCCACATCAGCACGCCACTGAGTCGGTTGGGGGTGGCAGGGTGGGGGGGGGGATGCTGCAAGTGCTGACACAAACACTCTCTGGGTGATTAAAAGCCCACTGACTGCAGTTAATTTGGAGCTCAGGAGTCGTGATTTTTGTCAAGTGTTTGAGTGTGTGCGTGTGCGTGTGTGTGTGTGTGTGTGTGTGTGTGTGTGTGTGTGTGTGTGTGTGTGTGTGTGTGTGTGAGAGAGAGAGAGAGTTTACTGGCGTGTGTACAAACTGCAAGACATGACGTTCCCCCCAAACTCTTAATTAATTAACACCCTCATCTTCGTCACCAGCAAAAGGTGAGTCATCCACCTCTCACCAGCCTTTTCTCACCACTCTGCCTTCCTCTGACTCTCTCGTCTGCCACAGTTCTGCATGTGTGTTTCCTCTGCGTGCCTCTAATATGCCGCGGATGGGCGTTTATGTTCGGAAATCCTATGGATTTCTTACCAAATCCTGGTTTTCGAAAAGGTGTAACACAGTGGTGTTTTATCAACGAAAGTAATAAACACATAGTAATAATAAATAGTTTAAAAAGTCAAGTCCATAAAGCGAGAGGGGACTGCTTATTTATTATGTATGAAGCCCGGCTGGCGCCAGGTCTAATCAACACAGAGATGTTATTCAGATGCCTCAAAATTAATAGACACTGTGAACTTTATAGCATTCCTCTGTTGCTCTGGTGTCTGAGGCCAAGGAGATGTTTGCCACAGAATAAGAATCATATGCATTTATGCAAGTGAACAAACACGAGGCGGCAAGTGTGTTGGGCGAATTTGTTTAAAGGCCAATATTAGCATACAGCGACAGACAGGCAGAGTCCTGACGTCCGTTCAAAGGCCTCGGCCCATGCCGGGTTCTCCGGTGCCAGTCAATCAGCCCACACCTCTGAGATGATCTGAGGCGGACACCGGGTGAACCTTTCGAGCCGGGGTGAAAGGTCGCGACCTTTCAGCCACCAGCTCTGCGTTTGAGGTGGCAGTGGAGGAGACTCGGTGCAAAAAAGGAAAGAAAAAAAAGAGAGAGAGAGAGATAAGAGATGAAGAAAAGTTAAGAACTTAACAAGCAGAGCAAGTTTTCTTCTCTCTATACACATAACCTTTACGCCGGGTGCCCCCTCGTGACTCCTGGATTTCTGATTAGTTTACAGTATACTCCCAAATCAGCATAATAAAGCGTGTGATGAGGCTGATGAGATCTAACAGTCTGCTCTTGTTTACCCCGCCGCAGCCCCAGCGTCTTCTCTGCATGCCCGTGTGTCTGACCCCGAGGCACCGAGTCACTTGATGCGTCTTGCATCTCTCTCCAACACACATTTTCACGCGCACACAAACACACACGCAGACACGCAACCCTTTCCCACCTCCCGCCCCCACTGGTAGAAATCCTAGTTGTGCTGCCGGATCTCAGCGGAGGCCGGGAATCCACATCCCCTTTAGGCTAGTCCTGGGGTGCATTTACTCCACACACACACACACACACACACACACGCTCGTGCGCACACACACAGACACACACACAGAAACAAACACATGCATAAATACATGCATGTGTGCGCACACACACACACACACACAGACACATGCTGTATCTTAATGAGACAAGGAGATGGTACTATGAAGGCGACAGCAGAATGAAACCTACTCACCAAGGACTGACCTGTGGTTCAGGGGCGGCAGCAGCTCGGCGGGGAGCTCCTCTCCCAGCGCTGATCAGAGTGCTGCACCGCCGAGGCTGCTCACTCTGACGGCGCTGGAAAATCGACTGATTAAACACCACTGTCGCCTCAGCTCAGCTGCTATATGGAAAGAAAGCTTCCTCGCTTTTATTTTTTTTCCCCCGCTCACTGTTTGTTTGTCAGTCTCCTTTGTTTTCTTTGTCCTCTGCCGAGACAGCGGTGCCAGTGGATCGGAGCTGTGAGCGTGAGGGATTTGTGCGTAATTAGCTGAAACGCTCACCCAAGCAAGCACAAAAAAAAAAGTTAGATTTTAAACTTCTTGAACTATACTCCCTTTTAACGGGATTTCACTGACACTCTGCTTCACTTCCCAAGATCAAAACCTTGAAGCTTTGAGTGTGTGGACAGCGAAACAGTGCTGCCAACTTGCAAGTCTTATTAACAAGTTGTGCAAACTTAAAATTGTGCAAAGTGTGTGCATGGGGGGGAGGGAGAAAGAGTCATGACTGAGTAAGAATGTATGAATAGATATTGGTAAAACGTGAGCAGTGTGACAGACAAGCGTAATTGGAGCCACTGACCACTGTTTTAAAAGCGTGTGATCCCGCCGCTGCACATCGTGCGCTCCTATAGGTGAATCTACTGCTGTTTGTTCAACAGAGAAGCCCCGCGACTACAGAGAAACAAAATGTTCAAATCTGTTGTGTTGGTGCGGTTCTGGGTCATGTGACAGGTTGAAGGAGATTATTTCACTCAGTTGAGCTTCTGAAACGAGTTTTAAAAAGTGCCACTTTCTAAAGAAAAACAAAGAAAAAAAAAAAGCCAATGGGACTTGGAGTTTGTTGAATTTATTGGAACTTCTAATATGATTCTTTACTTCTTCTTGTGATGGCAGGGGTGTGGGGGGTTTACAAAGCAGATTACAGTAAAGTACAGTGATGAAGCTCGGGGTCGGAGGCTGAGGGCGACTTGGCAGGTCCACTAACCCCCCCCCCCATATACCGCCTAGCCAATTCTCAGTTCTCTGGACTGCAGGATTGAGACTCCCAGTCTGCGTCTGCCCATATACAGAAGGGATCTCAAATTTTTTGACATATTTTCTGGCACAGATAAAGGGTGAGAAGACATTATCTGTGCCCTCTGGCCTAGTTGGGCGAGTCATCCAAGGATGGGCAGCGACTTTGCCAGCCCGAGGCCAGACTCCGCCGACTGCCAGCCCACTCATGCCACTTGTACGGTGTCAGCAAGCCTTTGTCGGTTACCGCCTACAAAGCTGTGCGTGTGCAGTCTCGGCTCTTTCATTAGTTTGCTTTTGCAATAGAAACATCAAACTAACATGGTTTTATTAATTCAAGTGAAAAAAAAAAGAAGTTTCACGAGAGGCACTTGAGGGGAAGCGCTCGCGGAGTCCAGCGTTCTCCCAGCTGCCCTCCAGCCTGCGATGGCTGTCGCCCTTGGCTGCCTCCTCTGGCCCGAGCCGACAGATCGCGGTCGGGCTGGAAGAAAGACAGGATGGGCCAAACAAAGGAGGAAGGTCACCGCCATGCCCTTGAATGACAGAGAGCCGATCCAACGGACAGACAATAGCTACCATGCATATCTAGCCAAGTCAGCTTTTCATTCATCTTTGCTATTTTTGCCTGCTTTTTTTTTTGTATTTTTTTTTTTTCGGTTTTGTTTGGTATTAATAATGTGAAAGTTAGTACCTCTTATTTCAAAGTCACCGTCCACCCTGTCGCCCTCGCTGTGACAGTCGGTGAATATCTCTCTAGGCCAGGCAGACTGAGCGTTACCTCATCTCAGCGCACGGGCAGCAGAAAGGAGGAGAGGAAGAATATGGAAGGAGAAGGGAAGGTAAAGAAGAAGAAGAAGAAGAAGAAAAAGGTGGCGACCGGGCAGGGGCAGTTTCAGCAGGGTGGGGAAGCAATGGCTGGCAGCACAAAGGATGGTTCTCCCTCTGTTTTTCAGCTCCATTAATATCTGAGGCCTCGCCTGCATATATCCTCATTCATTATTCATGAACCGACCAGGGAAGAACGCAAGCGGGAAGGAAGGTGGGAAAGCAAAGGCCAGCGATGGCTCCTATCACTCCTGCTTTAAATGACACTGAGTGACAGAGCCTGGGGTTTTATGGCTTGCTGGTCCAATGAGACACCGTGCCAAATTCCAAGCTGGCCCGCAGTAAATGGCCAGCAGGAAGAATTAGAGGCTGCACCAGTCGTAAAAGCTTGCCGCCACACTGGGCGGCAAATTTACCCAAACAGTTGCACACGGCGGCAGTGTGTGAGCGCTGTCATATGCTCGCTTCACCCGAACCTGACCCGAGCTGAAAAGCATTCACGGTGACACAAGAGTCCACAAACTATCTATTACTTGTACTACTTTAAAAAAAACAAAAAAAACAACTACAACAACAGTCGTACATTCAAATGTTTTTGTTTTTTTGGAAATATTTATGGATAAGCCAAAAATGCCATCAGCGTTGCTCCAGTATTAAACCTGCATTTGTCGTCGAGATATTTACTTCGTTCGTTTTCCCCCTCCCTGCTTTTCCGGTGGTTCCGCCGTCACATCGACCGGATCACCTTTCACAACAGCAACACACAACACAAAACTATCAGCGCCTGTTTGGAAGTAAGAGAGAAAAAGTAGTGGTATATCTACTGAACAGACAAAGTGAAATTGTTGTGATTTAACATAAAGTAGAAGCAGAGTTGTTGTTTTTTTGTTGTTGTTTCTTTTTTGTTTTTTATGCAAACAAGTGACTGAAGCAGCAGTTGCCAGCCAGTAACATAATATCCATATGGCTGGTAACTTATAAAAGGCCTCTAGAAGTTTATTTAGGTAGCATTTACACAGCAACTGAAACAGAATTACAAGTAAAAGTAAAACACATAAAGGTAGCGTTTTGGAATGCAGACGCAGTTGTGCTGTAAATCCAACCTTCGTTTTCAGGCTGGGTTTCTCAGCTGTGGCAGGCAGAATTGTGTAGGAAATGCAAAGCTTGAAGGAAACGGGGCAACGCGCGGATTCAGCCACTCAACATTTGCTTCATAATGATAAAGTTACTCCGGCAACAGCAACATTAAAAACATCTTTTGCCACTTTAATATTAAATATTTCCCCTCCGTCTTTGTGTGCGTAAACATTCTTGAATGGAACTAAATCTGCTGCTTAGTCAGATCAGTTCAACCGCCGTCCCTCAGGCGCTGTGTCACTTTCATCATGCCACATGCCTACTAGGATTATTGTTCAGAGATTAGCGAACAAAAATGAAAACAAGTCTGCAATGAATATGTTCAGGGATTTTTTTTTTAAGCAACTTTAATGTATAGTAAGCATTTTGCAAAAGACTGGAAAATATGTTATCATCTCATGGGGCATCTGGTGAGTACGCCTTTACTGTCTGTGCGTGTGTGTGTGTGTGTGTGTGTGTGTGTGTGTGTGTTTTCCTGAAGTCTCAGAAATGGTAATGCCCTTAACCCCAATGCAGGGGAGACTTAACAGTTGGTATTGACTTTGTGAACATTTACCATTGAGGATTCAGACTATTCAATTCTATTTCAACTGAGGGCTGCAGACGGAGAGGGAGGAAGTCCCCTGGCTCCATGTTGCTCACACACAAACAGACACATCCGCATACGCATGCACACAACCGCACACACACTCAGACTGCATGTTGAATGTGTTATTCTCCAGTGATATCGACTCAATCGGATTTTAACCCCTCTCTGCTGGAGCCATACAGAGACAAACACTCTCAACATAACAAAGGCTCTGTGTGCGTGTGTGTGTGTGTGTCTGAGTATGTGTGTGTGTGTGTGTGTGTGTGTGTGTGTGTGTGTGTGTGTGTGTGTGAGTGTGAGTGTGAGTGAGAGAGAGAGAGAGAGAGAGAGAGAGATAGACTTTTGATTTTATATACATACACACACACACACACACACACATATATATATATGTAGGCTGCATACAGCCTAC
>CAAKHG010042872.1:0-17406 GCA_901007715.1 Dactylopterus volitans | reverse complement strand
ACGCTGCCATGCAAGGCGCCAGCCTGCTCATCAGGGGGCAATTAGGGGTTCAGTATCTCGCTCAAGGACACTTCGGCATGGTCCATACTGGAGCTGAGGATCCAACCTGTAACTGGGGATAAAACCCAACTGAGCTATGTCACCCCAGGTTAAGTGTTATGTAGGAATTGCTATTAAAGCATTAGACATGTTAAACGGGTTGAAACCCACCTTTACTGACCAAAACAATAATAAAAAAAAAAAACTTTTAGAAATGAGGCCCTTCTGTGACATCTGCTGACCAGACACACCTCCATTTAGAAAAGGTGTCCTGGTCACCCAAATCCCCGCATTATTGGCACACGACTTGAACCGCGATGCTCAGCAAGTATCACTCGAGCACTTCGTGAGTTAAAGTCAAGCGCAAAGCAGTTTTAGGAACTTTCCGGAAACACTTAAAGGGATGGTTAGAGCCGTGCCACGTTGGGTTCTTGCGGCTTAACCCTGTGTTGTTTTGCTGTGAGAGCAGAATGGGACAGTGGAGGCTCCTCGGGCGACTGTCTGCTGCAGACTGTCTGCCGCTGCAGTCTGGCTGCTCTCCTGAAGCACACCGGGCTGCAGGATAAAGCCTTTTGGCAGGACAGGTCAGTATCACAAACTTGATATGTACTGAAGGCCATTAAAAGGATTACATTTTGTGAGCGAGTCAGCGCAAGCGCTCCGTAACGCAGTGCGGAGAAATATCAATAATGTATTCTGCCCTGTGACAGATATGATCCCTGTGAGATGCTGCTGGACGTCTATGAAACGGTCTATAAAATCAGAATCACTCTGCTGGCCCATAAAAACTCTCCAAGGACCTCACAGGTGCAAGCTCCTGCCAAACAGGTACTATTGCTCAGATCACTCCTCTTCGGGGCCGTAATCAAATGTATTAAACGCAGTCACTTCTGACAAAGTTGAGCGATCATCGAGCCATAAAAAGTAATGGGGAAACCGCCCCATTGACGCTGTAAAACCACAGGCATGTTTCACATGGCATTTCTCGCTCCGCAGACTTCCCAGTCACCCCAAAGCCCTGAGCCAGAGAGGCAAGAGCCGGGTTCATCAGTGGGGAAGGACCACGAGCGGCAGTCAGCGGGTCAGT
Organism: Dactylopterus volitans; assembly: GCA_901007715.1. NCBI lineage: Eukaryota > Metazoa > Chordata > Actinopteri > Syngnathiformes > Dactylopteridae > Dactylopterus > Dactylopterus volitans. The sequence goes on along the minus strand of CAAKHG010042872.1, from coordinate 16,280 downwards.
GCAGCCGGGAGGTGCAGGTGCCTCCGCCGCCCACAGCGAACCACAACCAGGAAGACGTCGCAGAGGAGGACACGTTTGGCAACAGTCACATGTACCTGTCAGGTTAGAAAGGCTTCTTCTTTTTTTTTTTTTTCAATCTTACGCTTACAGCCAGACACGCCCCTTCACGCACGCGCAAAAGTGAGCATCATCCCAACATTGTCAAGGTTTATTTCCCGTCCCCGCAGAGGTCCTCGAATCGTTCATGGCTACCCGGGAGGCGATGCAAGTGCAGCAGAACGTGACCGTGTACGAGTCGTTCGGCACGTCCACCCTCCCCAGCAGCATGGAGAGCCCCGTCAGCCCCGAGCTGCTGGACCCCAAGCAGCAGTGGGAGAAGCAGAGGGAGTCCGATGAGAGCTTGTCTTTCCCCGCCGCCTGCCACCTCGTAGTCTCCCGCTGTCTCTTCCTCCTGCTGGGGGTCAGGCCGGCTTGGATGGAGCCCAGCGAGAAGGAGAGTTCTCAAACCATGAACACTGGAAACAGGTAAAGCCCGTTGCCACCTAGTTTTCCACAAATGGAAGCTTCCGGTCTGCCTTTGCATCATCCCGCGTCATTCCTCTCTCAGGAAATCAGCGGAATCTCTGATGGGGAACGCCGACAGCAGAAAACAGGCAAGTCTTTTCAAGCTACCAAAATTTGTCCTTGTACCTTTTGATCATTCTAACACGCCATATTGTTTTTTTTTTTTTCATTCAGTCTGAATCCAAAAGCCCTATGGGATCTTCCAAGAACAAAATGGGTAGGGGTCATAAAGCTTTGTCCAATGAATGCATGTGTTGATTATTACACGCCCGGCAGTCTCTGTCTTGCAATAAAGCAAGTAAAAACTGAAGTGACAAACTTACAATTGGTTCGCTCTGTACTGCATCTCGTCTCGGTTGCGCGTCCTTGCATGTCTTCTCGCCGCCTCCACGCTTGCCAATTAACCAGCGGAGACTCCAGGAAGTCGCTGCACGCGGCCAAGAAATGAGCCCACCCAGGCGCAGCTCTGCGCTGTCTTCCAGTCTTTGTCCGTGCTTTTAGCAGAACTTGTTTACACACGTTTCTTTTTTTGTTTCTTCCCTTTGTGAGGATAATCTTATCACACCCAGCACTTTTTTTTTTTTCCACGAAGAAAAATGAATACTGAATTATTACCTTAAGTGTTGACAAATATCAGAAAGGACTTAGGCAATGCTTTCTTCTCCTGCTCCTAATCTAGGTTTGCCGCTCTGCTCCCTGGGCATCATGAAAGACGCCTGGGACCGGCTGAGGCAGTGCATCAGCCCGAACGCCCCGATGTCCCACAACAGCAGCAACACTTTGCCGATTCTCAACCAGGTGTTCCAGTTTGTCTGTGGAAGCATGTTCTACTTGGCAGCTCTCGCGCCAGCGCCGCCGATCGGACAGACTTGCGGCGAGGCAGATCCCAAGGCCATTACACTGGCCATCATGCAGCAGCAGCAGAGGGCTGAGGTATTCAGACTCTTCAGCTTCAGTGAGAGTTGACCAACAAGCTGTGTGTTGTTTAAAAACTTGACACATTTTTGACCATTTTCTTTGCACAGATGCGCCTGGAGGCCTTTTGTCAGATGTCGTCCTTCCTGTCAAAGATGGAGGAAAAGAGCAGTGGGTTTGCGGTGTCCCCCCAGTTTCCCGCGTTGCTGCAGTCCGTGCAGCTCCAGTTCCTCTCGGGATGTTTCGGTCTGGGAACGCAAATCATCGGCTCTCACTCCGGAGCCAATTATGAGACGCAGCATTATATGGTAGGTCTGATCCCCCATGCTCTCGCAGTGTTTGCCCAGATGTTTCTGATCAGCAAGTGTGGAAAGAACAAGCCGATGCTGAATTGAAGCCAGGTGCATTGAGGGAAAACGCAATAATATTCGCCTGGTTTTCTTCACTGCCACATCGCCTTATAGATCACTTTCCAATCCCTCTTATCTCAATCCAGACAGGCACACATTCAGCTTCGGCGGATAAGCAAAGCGAGCTACAGTCTGCAGCCCACACTTTCTACCGACAGGTGGTCCGTGTCCTCAGACAGAGGGTCCTCTTGGAGAGAGAGCGTCCAGGCATGTTGATTATTGTGCTCCACGACTGTGTATCACATTGCTCTCCCTCTCAGTTGCTGCTGTAATTTCACCTTCCTGGTGGCTGATATCGTCTCCATCATACTTAGGCTCCTGCCAGCACCTTCTCCTCGCCACGATGTTTGCCCTGAATTTCTGCTACCAGCCGGTGGACCTGGTGCTGGTTATCGAATGCGGCATCCTCGAAATTCTCTCCATGTTGACCAGCAACAGCTGTGCGCTGATGAACCAGGGCTGGTTCGCAGCCTCGACATCTGGGCCCATGCTCCTCGGTGGGGCCGTCAAGCTAGCCTGCACCCGTCTGCTTCAGATACTGACTGTCGCCTCAAGGTAAGATTGCACAGGCTTCAGACAGATAATGGACTTCAGCGTTTTTCATTTGCATAACAAATTGTGCGGTTTCAGCTCCTCGGAGGATTCGCTACCCTTGGACGTGTCCCATTCTCTGATGGAAGTGATGTGCGAGCAGCTCCAGAATCTCCTGTACGCTTTCCAGCAGCAGCAGGCGGCAGAAAAGAGAACAGCAGAGAGAGCAGATCTGGACTCCAGCAACAAAAGCTCACATTCAGTTGGTGTGGAAAATTTATGTTCATTGAAATGTTATTATTATTTTTTAAAGTCCAGTCAGTGCAGTGTTATAAGCAACTGAAGGAGCAATAGGCACACTTTGGCTTTAATTCACCATTAGAAAATTCTGCAAAGCAAGTGTGGATTGTACTATTTAATGACCATTGAATGACACCATCTGCATTTAAGATGGCTGCCTGTGAGCCTTGCTTTTATTACGCAATTCTCTGCCACCAGCCTGCTCAATTTACTGCGAGTACCGCAAGGATGCCGCGCTCACGCTTCCGAGAGCCGCCGGTGGCAGCCAGAAAACGAAGCAGGAACATGGCTGCCAGGAACGTGTCACAGACATTTATTTCATAATGATGCATGGAAGCCAAAAGCTCGTCTATTGTCACTTTGAATATATTATTTAAGTGTTTATTCGAAAGATCAGATGAAACGGCTCCTCGTCTTTTTTTTTTTTTTTTTTTACCACAGTCTTCTGTCTGTTTTCCCTGTTTGTTTGCTCTAGGAATGGAGAGCAGCAGAGTGATTGAATCTCAGCTTGCAGACTTCTTGGTGTTTCTGAGGCGCGTGCTGTCGCTGCGAGTGATGAAAACACTCTCGACTTTTGTCAAATGGATTGATCCGCTCCTGGCCATCATTTCCCACAAGTCCTCTTTAGGTAAAGCAGTTAAAAGGATTGATTGGGAAAAAAAGGCCTCGGACACGGTTGGGGCACGGAACTGCTGTGCTTGTGTTCCTCTTGTAATTTTTTTTTTTTTTTTGATTCCCCGTTCACCACCACCATCGCTTTTTCAGGCTCTCCGTGCTTCAAGAACCTTCGCACCAAGCTTTTGGCGTTCCATGTTTTAGAGAGACTCTTACCTGCTTGTTCTGATCCGGTTCAAATTCAACAGGTATGATGCACAGAGTGCGAACGGTTGTTACGTTTACACTCCGCGGCAGGGACGTTATTTCGCTTAAGTAGCTCAGGAAAAACATATGAATGCATTTAACACGAGAATAGCGGCTTGCGTGAGCTCAGAACTGTGTATTGCTGGACTGAAGTCTGTGTGTTGCCAATTAAAGTTTTCATTTTCTTCCATTCTCTTGTAGATCGTTAAACACCTCTTTCAGCTGTTGTCTGTTTACATGTGGGAGGAGCCGCTTGCTGAGAGGAACCACGAGGAGACGGCTGAAAAGGACACAGGGGTAATACAGAAAATTAATGCTCCATTAGCATTACCATTGTAGCGTTTCAGGGAGTAAAACAAATTGTTCTTGCGGTTTCATGGCATGTTTGGCCTAATTATGCACCCATATTGATATTCAGTAATGTTCCCACGGCTGATGTGCTACCTTTTTGGAATCTGCTCACTTTGCGGTGGGATCAAAACGAGACAAAAATAGAGCGAGTTGTCAGTGAATGTCTTTGAAGATGAAACTTTCCCGTGCAGAATCGGATTAAAAAGACTTTTAATAGCTCGCGGTTTGACCTCTCTCAATTCTACAGGAATCTGCTTCCTCTCTAATTATAAGAAAAAAACGAAATGTTCCTGCTTATTGTTTAGTTCAAGTTTCATATTTCTATATTTGACTTGAGTTTAACGCAAGTCATCCTGGCATTACACCTTGCCCGTGCTTTGCGTTTAGTGCATTATAACACACTTAAAATTATTAATGAGTCTGACAAAATGCTTCCAGATAACCAGCAAATCATAGTGATACTGTGTAGTGAAGGAATGCAGCTGGTTTTATATATATATGCACACACAAAATGAAACGGCAGGTTTCCTGAAATAACAGCTGTTCTCCATTGCGATGATGAGATGGAAACCGGGGCTGGACAGAGAAATAATGCACGCTGAAATTGCAAATTGATTTTCATTTGAAAATGTGCTAATCATTAATCGTTTAGTATCGCACTGTCAGACAGCCAGGTTTTTTTTTTTTTATTTACTCTCTTACATTTTCGGGGGATTTGTAACCTAAGCGGCGTTTCAATTCTCACTCAGGCTGCAGCCAGCGATGTAGCCAGTTTAGGTTGCACAATGATAATATTCGGCGCTAAAGTGGCGTTACCGACCTTCCGATTTGCAGAATCCTGGCAGCTATGATGAGTGCATCCCCATTGGAGATTTCTCCTTCGACCCACACAAGCTGATCTGCTGTTCGTTGGAGAGCGGGAACATCCTCTCCCATGGTTCGGGAGGGAAGGGTTATGGCCTGGCAACCACTGCTATCACATCTGGCTGCTTCATATGGAAGGTGAGGACTGATATTTGGCCCGGAGTTTAAAAAAAAAAAAAAAAAACAGAAAAAGATCAAATGCAAACAGTAAATCGTGATTTTCTTTATTGTTATCATGCCAAACCCCCACAGTCACTTGACATTCTACCAACTTGCCTCCCACAGTTCTACATCACCAAAGAAAACAGGGGCAACGAGGGCACGTGCATCGGCGTCTCCCGCTGGCCCGTCCGAGATTACAACCACCACACCACCACTGACATGTGGCTGTACCGCGCTTACAGCGGCAACCTGTACCACGGGGGGGAGCTGGTCCGCACGCTCCCCTCCTTCACCCAGGGTGATACCATCACCTGCATCCTGGACATGGAGGCTCACACCGTGTCTTTCGCTAAGAATGACAAGGTTTGAGCAAACGCTGCGGGACTCGGCATCCCTCCAATTCACTGCCGGATTGTTATTCAATCTTTTTTTTTTTCCTTTTTTTTTTCTCTCTCTTTTGTTTTTTTAAATGCTAGGAGCCGAAGTTGGCATTTGAAGGTGTGGTTGCCTCCGAGCTATACCCCTGTGTGTTGTTCTACAGCAGCAATCCTGGAGAGAAGGTACTTGACACACACATTATCGCACAAGTGCTTGACTCGATAAACACAATCACGTCCTCTGAAACCAAACGGTTCACTCTAAATTTCACCTGTGTGGATTTCATTTAAAGAGCGTGTTGTCGCATTATCTCCGCGTTCGTCGCAGGTGGCGTTGCGCGACCTGCAGATGCGAGGCATGCCCAGTAATCTGCTTCCTGGGGAGCCCCTCTGCAGCCCTCAGACCACAGTGCTGCTGGAGTCAACCGTGCAGCTGCTCCGGAGGCTCCATCAGTGTGACCAGTGGTCCCCACACATCAACCAGCACATCCACAGCCACCTGGAGCTCATCGGTCCGCTGCTGAAGGAGGAGGAGCTGGGGGGTTTCGGTCCAGGTCGGTTCCAAGCTTGAGACGGCGGCCCCCGATCAAGATTGTTCTTCCGCGTTGTTGAAAAGGCCTCAGTTAGGTTTCATTTGACACCACAGTGTCTGTGCAGGAGAACATTGATAAATCGTCAGCCTTTTTCGAGTGACATTTTTAGCAAACTGAAACCAGGAGCCGTGATGTCACACTGTTGCTGCTGCCACGATGTCCACAGGCAAGCACACCACGCGCCATGAAGAGCTCGACTTTAGAAAGGTTTTTGAGCTTCATGAGTCTTGCTGCTTCGACCTGCTCAGTTGTTTAGCCTCTTTCATTGCTGCCTGCCATTGATACAAGCGGTCTATTAACAGTGACTCCAGAGAATAAAGTATATACGGTCACCGGCCACTTTATGTGGTGCACCTGTTTGACTGCTCAATCATACAAATGTCTCATCAGCCAATCACATGGCAGCAGCTCGGTGCACTTAGACACATAGACATGGTCAAGGTGATCATGAATTTCAAATTGAGCATCAGAATGGGAGAAAAAAAGGCTGGTTTAACTGACTTTGAACGTGGCATGGCTGTTGGCGCCAGACGGGCTTGTCCTGAGTATTTCAGCTACTTCTCATCTACTTGGGTTCACACATACAGCCATCTCAAGGATGGTCCCAAAAGGAGAACATAGCCAATAAGCTGCAGTTCTCGCAGGGAGAAAATGCCTTGTTGATGCCAGAAGTAATAGGAGAACGGCCAGACTGGTTCCGGTTGATAGAAAGACGATAGTTACTCCTTACAACTGAGGTCTGTGGAAGAGCATCTCACGTCCAACCTTGAAGCAGATGGTCCACAGCAGCAGAAGGCCTTTTATTAGGTACGCCTTGATAAAATGGTGTACCTAATAAAGTGGTTGTGAGTGTACACACTACTAGATTTCTAGGCTTGTGGCAGGCCTCACTGGGATCGGTGGTGCACAGCAGTATTTCTCCCAGCTTCTCCCTTATTATAGAAACGGTACCCTCATTTATGTTGGGAGGGTAATCGTGTCTTTGATTAGTAAGGTTATCTCTCAATCATGAAACTAAGTGATGAGACTAATGGAGACGTTTAACAAAAAAAAATCGGCGACAGCGGACCAGAGAATAAACAGCTGATGTAAAGTCCATGTGGAAGGAACCACTCGGGGGGGCTGTTTCATGTAAGTGCGTCTGTGACTCGAGCATCTGTCACTGTAGCGGAGCGCGCAGGGCGATGTTGACGAATTGCATCAAATGTGCTAAATGGCTGTCACTCTTTGATAGACGCCGTCTCCCACTCTCCCCCCCACAGGCCCCGGCCCCGCCCACTTTGAGAAGGACGGGAACGAGGATGAAAAAGACCCGGCCGGCGACGGCGCAGCGGACCTGGTGGCGTATCGCTGCGCCCCCGTATCGGAGGCCAAGCTGGCCGCTCTTTGCACCGATGTGTGGCCGGTGCTGGCCCTGATTGGAGGCGTGGACAGCGGTCTCCGAGCCGGGGGCCTGTGCTCGCACAAGCCCAGCGGCCGCCGAGCCATTCTGCTGGGCGTCCTTAAGGAAGGAAGCTCTCTGGCCAAGCTTCAGTGGGAGGAGCCAGACCTCTCTGTCAGGTATTACACATGTGTTTTTTTTCCGCTGCGCCCGATTATCTGCAATAAAATGTTTTTGGACATGTTGCTTAAACAGTGGTTGTCATTAACTTCCATTCAGCAGTTCTTATGTTTTTCTTGTCTTGTTTCTTTCAGCGCATTATTACTCTGTATAATTCTTTTCTGGTTTTCCTCCTCTGTAATTTGTCTAACATTTTACTTCATTTTTATCATTTTTCCCCCCTGATCTTACTTTTTTTTTTTCTTGCTTCTCCCTCCTCATACTTAAATCCATTAATCCATCTTGAATCCGTCCTGGTGTCACTCTGCTGTATCTGTGGGTTCTTGCCACCCTTCCCAATAACTAAGCTCCATGAATTCTTGGTCACCCAGCGACACGCCGATCATCTCACTGGAGCCGTGTGACCTATCCAGCTGTGACGTCACCCGACTCGGAGGCCTCAAACCAACGGTGCTTTTAGATTTGATATATTTGATGGGTCTGTTGGAGGAGCATGGCTGGCTGGGGGGTCACCCGGCCCCCAAGAGGAAATACTCGGAGGAGAACCCGAGAGACAGTGACACACCGCATTGCCTGGATGAAGACGTGTCGGATAACGTCAGATGGCTGACGGAGGAAGAGAGGAAAAAGTTTGAGCAGCAGAAGTTTGAGAGGGATTCGTTCTCATCGTCGTCCTCAACAAAAGATGCCCCGAAGTTAATTAGCCATCAGGAGCTGGCCTGTCTCCCCCAGCAACCGCAAACATCTCAAACCTCCAAAGTGAATGTCTTTGCCCTTGAGTTAAGAGCAGTTAGAGTCTCATATCTTCTCACTGGGGCTTTAAAATCCTTGAACGCCATTTTTAGCTGTGACAAGCTATCCGATTTGCTCTTAGTGCCTAAAAATGACCCCTCCAGCTCCTCCGCGACTCCCCTTTCCAGCCCGAACCCCGACCAGGCCAAAGCCAGCAGCAAACAGTGGGACGAGAGCGCCGAGCTGCGGTCAGTGCTGCAGTATGTGGTGCAGAGCATGGTGAAGTGGGCGGTCAGGCCCTGCCCCATAAAACAGAGAGTCTCTCTTGCCGACCTGGAAAGGGCCCAGGTCGTGATCTACAAAGGAGCCCTCAGCAGACTGCAGGACAGAGAACGCAAAGGTATCCAGATTTATTGTTTTAATTGAAGATGCCTAGTTTTTTTTTTTTTTTTAAGCTGGGTTACTGTGTTGCAGAGCTTTAGTCTTGAAACTTTTTGCACAATTGCCACAGAAGTCAGGGTGCAGGACTTCGAAAGGCCTTGGCCATGTTTCGCCACCATCATTGAGCTGTTGAAATTTGAGAATAGACCTAGACGTGACTTCCGCATAGACAGAAGCCCTGCTGCGTTGTATTCAGTGTCAAATCATGAAACAAGAATTAGAATTCTTTTTTTGACGTGTCGAACCGCCTAGACAGGACAACCGCTCTCTAAACTAAGCCGGCTAAGCTAACCAAACTGAACTAAACAAGCTAGCTAAACAGTGCAGGGCAGGACTTGACGGGGGGGAAAAAAAAAATCAACAACACAAGGGCAGTGCTAACGAGTAATGGAAGAGCAATGGTGAGTGTCAGCAGTCGATGTATGTGCACAGTCAATGTGAAGTGCAAACAGTGTGAGCAGAATAATGTAAATGTTGGCAGAGTTGACGAGTTGTCAATAAAGTGCGGTTGTACGTGCTGATGTACGCGTGGAGTTGACGTGAGTGGGGAGGACGGGGTGAGGAGGGCGGGCAGGAGGAGGGGCAGAGGGGGAGGACATGGGCATTGTTTATGATCCTGACAGTTGAGGGGTAGAAGAAGCTGTACTTGTGCTGAAGGCACTCAGCCTCCTGCCTCGAGGGACTCTAGAGTAATCTGAATCATCCAAGGTCGCTCTAACGTTCCTCACCTTGTCTTCTCAGAATCGGGCCACCACTTGCCCTCTCAGCCCATTTCCAAGTCCTCCAGCTCCATCTCCCTGTACAGCGTGGGCTCGGAGGGCACCGCCATCTTCGGCCAGTCCAACAGAGCCTCGGCCTCATCGTCCAACACCGAACTGGCCTCCTCTCTCCCAGCAAACCTGCAGGCGGACGGTCTAGATAGCTTCAACCCTTTCCTCCCCATCAGCCTCCTCCAGTGAGTCCAGAGTGTATCGATTGCAAACAATATACAAGTTTGCTGCCGTCTGCCGAGTCGGGTCATTCATGCTTTGTCCAGTGCGTTTTTCAGGGAAACACGTTGAGCGGACACTCGAGTCGATTGTCGTGTTGTTACGGATTACTGCAGAACTTTATCTCTCGGCAGCAGGAGCTTTTCTGAAGCCAAGGGAATGGGTGAGTTAGGATCGGCGTAAGAAAAGGGGAGAGTGAGCGAGTCTGCCTGCACTGTCTTTAATCCACGCTGCAGCTCTGCCTGCCCGTTTCCTTCCTCCTAACCCAGCCAGCAGGCCGCAGGCAATAATGCCATGTAGCACACAAATAGAAGCAAACGGAAAATGAGATCAGAGCTCTTGAGGGAGGGACGGCTCCGTCAAGAATAGGTAGCAGACATTTGCAAAACCCTTGCACGTTGCCTCTAATGTGAGATGATACCACATATGTGCCGGACGCGGGCAAAAATATTGATCTGTCCCGTAACTGACAGATCAATTGAAACTCCTGCTTCAAGATACTTTATGTTTCAGACTAAAAAAAAAAAAAAAAAAAGGTGTGAGTTATTACTGTGTATGCGTTGTATTTTGGCTCCCTCCAGGCACATGGTTCTAACTCGGTTCCCCACGCTTACCGGCCTGGTTAGCACCCCGCCGGTGCTGCTCCCTTGCTTCAGCCTGGCCAGCTCTGCCTCGTGTGACGCCTTCACAGAGCAGCAGACTAGCTTCATGGAGCCCTCTCCCTGCAGCACGCAGGCCAGGAGCAGCCTGGGTAAGCGCGAGCGCCGCGGCACCGGTCAGACAGAGCAAGCTCGCCAGACGGGACTGAAGAACAAACCCCTCTAACGTCATTGTGTCTCCCAATTTTGCACCCGACATACGGTCTTAGAGAGAATAACTTGTCTTTCAGGTCAGTTCAGTTTCTTCCCCATGCCGGCTTCCCATCGTCAATATTTGCAAAAATTAGCGCAATTACACTATAGCAAAACGATGCATTGTGGTAAAATGAGGATGATGCAATGCCCCGGTGGGAGCCGTGTCTCTTGCATGCTTTCACATGCAGTTAGTTGCCGCTACCGACCCGCCGCTCAAAACAGCATGTGTTTTGCCGCCGCACTTGCTATTGAACACATAACGACGACATTCAAATGAATGCATGACTCACTTTGTGCACTCGCACGCTTGAATGGCACCATTTTTTTTTAATTTTTTTTTTTTGCATCACGTTTGTTTATGGTGTTGTTTTGAACATGAGCCATGAGGTCGCGGGGGGTACGTTAATATTAGCACGCCAGCTAACTGGTAGGTTTGAACCAGCCGTTGCAAGCGCGAGCTAAATTAAAAAAAAAAAGGCTTCTCTTGAGATTCAGAGGCCTTTTCTGTCTGTAGAGAAATTAAGATGAACGTAGAACAAATGAGTGTAACTAAAAGTGAAAAGTCAGAAGTATGAAACTTTCCAAGATGGAGCTGTTGGTTTGGTTTTTTTTTTTTGTTTTTCTATTTTTTTGTGTACTTTTCTTTTTCTCCTCAACCACCAGAGCGGACACAAATGTTTGTCACCAGTCGATTGCTAGAAATGGGATTCTCAATGAGACATATCTACTGGGCCATGGAGGCAGCAGGTACTGCTTTGTGGAATGTGCAAGTACAAAATTTCTGCTTCATGTGCTTTCTATTTTAGACATCTGTCTTTCATCGTCTGTTGCAGCTTTCCTGTATTACGATATTTGGGATTAGAAAAATGTAATTTCTGAATGGAATTGAAAACCGTTGCAGATCATGATTAGTTGCGTTCATCTTTGCAAATGTAGTAAGTGCGAAAGAACTTGGTGTTTTATATTTTTTTTTAAATTGTGTTTTGTACACAAGTGAGATGAATCATCACCGATCAGGAGCTCAAGAACACAGTTCTTGTTTTTGTGCTTCATAAAAAAAAAAGTAATTAGACATTTGTTCTCAGATCCCTGGAAAGGCACGTGTAAAATTGCTTCCTCGCTATTTGAACATCATGCGAATCTGATTTTCACTAAAATGCCGCCGCTTCTAAGCCACCACGTTGTATCAGCCAACCGTTTCCGATTCTTTTCTCATGCATGGCACCGTTCACATGTGTATAATGAATATTTAAACTAGGCGAGATGGATGCTTTTACTGTCAGAGATGGCACAAATATTCACTGTCTTTTTTTCTACACATTACAAACTCCCCACATAATTCAAACTGTAGGCCTCCCCTCACTTAACTGTATCACAAATACACATGTCAGACCTTTTTGGTGATCAGAGCAGGTGTGCAGGCCTTACCACGAATTAGCGACGCAACCACCCCGTGACCCGTCTTTTCTTTTCGAACTCTGACAGTTCCCCTTCCCTGTGGTCCCTCCCAGATGTAGCAGGTGACTTGGACTCCCAGACCATCGAGGTGTTGGCCAGCTGGATGCTCGAGCACCCCCTGACCGAGGAGCAGCAGCCAGCCGAGTCCCTGAGACCGGAGGGTGCTCCTGACACCCCGTCCCCGGACGGGCCCGAGACGGTGCAGTGCCCCGAGCGCCCCACCAGCCAGCCCAATGAAAGGTCGGTGCTTCGAGGGGCTTGCCGATTTTTAAAATCATTCATAAATTACTACACTGATGGAGTTTTTGTGTGTCCAGCTTGCTGCCGGGGCTTGACTGGATAGAGAGGGAGAATTTCCTGGATGTCCACCTGACGAGGAACAGGCCTCCTCCAGCACGGCGGCGACGCTCAGGCCCGAGCCAGCGGACCTCCTTCCGGAGGGCAGGTCAGAGCCAACATCCAACCTCTATGTTTGATGCATTATATAAACCGTAAAAAGGAACGAACACAGATCTCCGCGTGCTAGATTTTTACCTGACCCCCGAGCAGTGATCGCCTTTTGCTTCGACTCGCGTTCATTTTCAACTGAAGCAAAAAAAAATCATCCCTTTTAGATTTGCCGTCGCCCAGCCCCCTCCCGCAGCTGTACCAGCAGCAGACGGCGGTCGGCGACTGGCCGGAGCATGTGGAGTTCCATCCCTTCTCTGCGGAGGAGGAGTCGGAGTTGGGCTACATGGACGATCCCTACCACGAGGAGACTTATGAGGACCTGCTCACGCCGTCGTTCTTCAACCTGGAGAGAGACACGCTCCAGATAGTGGAGGTAACCGCACGCAGTCATCACAACCCGCTGTAATATCTTCAATAAAGGTAGAATTTGTCTTTTCTTTTTTTTGCAAAATGACACATGATTTACGTTGTTTTTTGCATTAGGCTCGAAAACTTGCTCCCTCCTCATCCTCGTTTTCTAGAGATCTCATGACCTCATGTTGCAATCCTCGTTTCAGGCCGGAGAGGAGCACAGTCAGATGGTCAAGTGTGAGCTCTGCAACACTCTCACCCTGCAATTCAACAATCACATAAAGCGCCGACATCCGGGTTGCGGGCAGAGCGCCGCGCGGAAGGGCTACGACAGCACGGGGGCCTACGTGGACGTCTGGTTCAAAGGGGAGTGCGGGTCCAACTTCCCCTTCTACCTCCTCTGCAGCTCCTGCAGGGAAAAGTATCTCGCTGCAAACGTGAGCGACCCGAGTTCCAAATACGAAAGGTACAGCGCAGTCATGGACGCAAGCCACACACCGTGCATAATCAATGTGTCATAAATAAATGGACACGCTGGTGGCAAAGCAGTAACTGTGCCTGTAATTTGTCATTGTGCTCTCATTTTTTTTTTTTTTTTAGGATCAAAGGACTGACATGTGATTTGGTCGGCCAGTTGGACAGCACGTCCGATGGTGGGTGAAGTCACTTCCTCAAATAAGATGCAATATGGCAAAGCAGTGATCATGAGGAAGATTTTTTTTTTGTGTGTGTGTTGTGACTGTCTTTCGCTCAGATGATTGGGAAATGAGCCATCAGGACGAGTCTGATGCAGACAAGCTGACTGGACTCGAGGACTTTGGGCTCTTGCTGAGACCACTGGGTCTCACTGAGAAGAAGCTGGTGCCGGACCCCATTACCTTCACCGAGCCGGATCCCCTGGGAGCCCTGGTTTACAGTTCAGCCGACCCCACGAGAGCAGTAGTCTCCAAAGGTATTTCTTTCCTTTTTATTTATTTTTTTTAAGCTAGTTTTGGTTTAGAAAGACCAAAAATAGAGACAGTTTGGTTGGTGAACACATAAGTCTGTTAAGATAATATTTACCATTTGTAAAGGTGAAGGTCTGATAAGTGCATCCATGCAGACTCAGTGAGATTATGGTTTCAATCTGTGTCTGATGTTTTCTTTTTTTCTCGTTAAGAACTTTAAAAATTCCATCTCCTTCCCTCCATGTCAGTGAAAATTCCAGAAATTATTCATGAGGTGACATTGCCGCTAGTTTACTGGGACGCGCGTCCTCAGTGCGTGAACACTGCATGTTTGCTCATCACACTTAAGCAAATGGCACATTCAAGCACAACTAGCTTCCAAACAAGCTGTAATGGCCCCGAAATGAGGTTTATATATGCACGTGGTAATTAACGTTTTGTGGTGAGCAAACACGGGTTCTCCCTTTTAGCAGATAGACGGCATGTAAGCAAGGCAGTGCTTTTTGTATGTACCAGTACACATAAACTTTAGGACATAGCCCACCACCGAGCACGACTAAAATGTACGTCACACAAAATATTAAACCAGATGGAGCACAGTGGTTGAAAGCTCTCTCATTTCCTGTTGCAGTTCTTTTAATTCTGTGTTAAAGATGCAGCACACTTGCTGTAACAAACATCCACAATCCCCCATGCTTATTGGAAGCAAAAGAAACCACAGTCAAACTGTGTTATAATGACTTATCACTCATTTTTCATATGGACATCTGAAGGGAAAAAAGGAAAGAAAAAAAAAAGATTCAGTACATTGGCATTTTCTTTTGCATCTTCACACCAGATGGGAAAGTGTGCTATGGTTTTCATGCACTGCTTGAAAACCCCAAGTCTGTGAGTGCCTCATAAATGCTATCATGATGTGATAAGGGGCTTTTCTTTTTCTGCTTAGCCAAAAATGAAGTGCCTTTCGGTGTGTTTCGTCCTCGCCAGGGAATGCCCTCGTGGAGCTTAAGACCTCCCTGAGCCTCGGGCAGCAAGCAATATCTCTGAGGGACTCTCATGACAGGCTGAAGGCTCTGAGAAGAGTCACTTCCACGGCCCAGATTCTGCTGGCTTACAGCATGGTGATGCGAGCGCTGTCTCAGGCCGCCTCAAGGTACGTTTGACCGGAAACGGCGCTTTTTAAAAGAAAAAATTTGCTTCATCTCATGCTGACGTCTACGTGTAGTTGGATCCCTCAGCTCCCACTTTGATCCCCCGTCTCCAGCGCGTCGGTGGGCAGCCAGTCGAATGGGCTGGAGTCCCTGGGCCTGGCCGACATCCGAATCCTGGTGCGTCTGATGACGCTGGCGGCGGAAGGCAGGGCGCACACTTGCGCGGACAGGCAGCCCGGCGGCGGGAAGGGGCTGGCGGCCGAGCACGGCAACCCCGGCTGCCTCGGCTTCCTCACCGCAGCCATCGGCAGCGTTGTCTCCAGCAGCCCGGCTGCTTACAGGCAGCTTGTGGAGATATGTACCCAGGTGAGTTTACCCCAGCGGATCCATCAATCATAGCGGCTGAACATGTTAGAAATACTCCGCTTTGTTTCTGTTTACTTACAATCGAGATCAAACTGTGCACACACCGATCAGCCATAAGATTATGACCACTGCAGATTTACCTTAGTAATACATAATACAACAGCCCTGCAATAGGTTCTCCCTTCAGGAGAAGTTTTATTCAGAATTTTGATTTAGTCTGTTTGGGAGAGGTGTTGACATATTTTATATTTTGGTACATATATTTCATATTTTCCTACTCATATGTAGCCAGCACATTCCGGACACCTCTATGTGTAACGCAGTACAGTTCAGCAGCATCACAACAGCATTGAAATATGTCAACTCCTATCTGACAGATTCAATAAAAAAATCAACATAAAACTCCTCTTGAACGGAGAATTTATTGCAGGGTTGTTGCATTGTATTCTTTGGTGAACATGTTTAAATGTTCTAACGGACTATTGATGTATATTGAAAACTACAAGCAAAATTCAAAGTCAAGCTTGTACAAGATTCATGATCCTGAAAAAGAGCTAATTCTAAGCGACATTATTACCCGCTCAAGCAAGAAATCGTTGTGCCCAACACCAATTTAACTGCCCGCAGATGTGAACATGTCTTTATGACATTTCCGCCCGTAGGACCTGATGGCGGCAGCTACGGGGGTGAACGTGGCAGCCATCAGCGACCTGCAGCAGAGGGGCTGCCTGACCTCCTGCGTGTCGGCTGCGGCGGCCGGCGGCCAGCAGCACAAGGACTGCGGCGACCAGCCGCCGCCGACGTTTCTGGTCACGCAGAGTCTGGTGTCCCTGCTCACCGAGAAGGGGGTTCACTGTTACAGCCCAGATAAGTCCGAGCACGAGGCTTCTGGTGAGAGTTTGCGCTCTGGTCGTCCTTCACTCTCATATGCATTTTGTGGGTTTTTTTTTTTTTTGCCATTCACAGCATCTCTTTTTTGCGTCAATTTTTTTTTTTCAACCTAGACGCAGGACACCAAGGGCTGTCCTCCTCGTCCTTGCCCCCCTCCCCCT
>CAAKHG010042869.1:0-10411 GCA_901007715.1 Dactylopterus volitans | reverse complement strand
ACATGGCGGCTGCAGGTTTCGAGGGAGCGAGCGACCGGCGTTGCTGACCGCAGGAGGGGCCCCACCGGAGCTGCCGCCCGCGAGCTTGTTTGTTTCATCGCCGCAGGGCCGCCGCCTACGGCGCTGTTGACGAGAGTCCGGCAGCAGGTCCGACCTCACGTGGGCCTCGCGGCTGCAGGCCGACGTGAGACCGCGCCCGCCCAGATTGGCGCCTGAGACTGCCTGAGATCAGCCGATGAAGCAGCTGATCAGAACCCGTCATGGGGGGCGTGGGGGCGGGGGTCATGACCTGACCGCGGCTGGGCGAACGCTCGCCCTCGATGGCGTTTCGCACTTCAGTGGTCCGTTCACAGATGAGTCCTGGAAGCGGGTATGGCGTTGACTGGGCCAGCGGTTTTCTGCATCGCGCCATCCATCCGCCGCCATCGCCGCACCCTGCAGCTCGACAATGGCGCGCGGCGCCATGCTACGATGGACTGCGCTCAATTCCTGGATGCCGGAAGCGTCCCCAGTTCTCACGCGGCCTGCGTCGTCGCCTGGGCATGTCATCCGTTGAGCATGTTTGGGATGCTTTGGATCAGCCAATATTCCACAGGCCATAATCAACAACCGGATCATCTCCACGCAAAGGATATGTGTCGCGACGTGTGAGGCAAATGGTGGTTGATACCAGACACTGATTGGTTTTTGGGTGGATTCAGAAAAAGCATTGCATATCTTTTTTTTTGTTGCCACCTTCAGTGTTTAACAGACAAATAAATGGTCCAGATTCTTAAAAATATCACACAATGCTATGTGTGATGCCCATTGAATAAAGTGGACAACGCTCTTTCACTTCCTCTCATTGGAGCAAAAAGACGCGGCCATATTTGCTCCAGTGATGTCATTTGCAGTCGCGCTGCTCGACCGAGGTCCCGCCCGACCTCGCTGCCTGAAGAGGAAGTTTTTATGGACTGAAACAGACAATAACGGTTATTGGGAGTAGGCGTCCTTAAACGCCCCTGTGACTTCGCTCGGCTGTCTGCTTTCGTGGCATCAACTAACTGATTAAAACCGAATGAATCAGAAGTGTAAAAAAAAAGATTTAAAAATAGATTGACAGACACTGTCTTTTAGAAAGAAAAAAAAATTCTAGGCAATAGACATGATGTTTTAGTTTGGCTCGAGTCCCATGCACGAGCACTGAGGAGGCGGGGTTTATCACCTATACTGCAATCAGCCACTAGGGGGCAATGAGATCTTTTTGGCTTTATTTTTGAAGGCTTATCATGCGGCTCTGTCTAACACAGGAGGGGCGCGCACAGCCGCTCTTGATAAGACTTCACAATGTAGAAATTTATGTTTATTCAGTGAAAAACCAAAGACAAAACCAAATCGTGTGATGAGGCACCCGCCGGACAACTCACTTCCAGACATTAATGAAGCCATCGTTGCCGGCTGACATCATAATCTCCCCCTTGTGGTCAAACGTCACGCTCTGCACGCCATCCTTGTGTCCCAGCAGGTTGCTCACGGCGTGGGACTCCATCTCCACCATTTTGACCAGGCTGTCGTTGCTGGCGACCGCCAGCGTCCTCCCCGACGGGCTGAAGGCCACGTGGTTGGCGCTCAGCGGGCCCGCGTCCACGGTGGCCGTCGGCGACGCGGGCTTCCTCACGTCCCACAGGTTGACGACGCCGCGGGAGTCGCAGGAGGCCAGAACCTCCTCCACCAGGCTGAAGGCGGCGTGGTTGCAGGGATGCTGGTGGCCCCGGAAGGTGGCGGTGCAGATCCCCAGCCTGATGTCCCACAGGGCGAGAGTTTTGTCTGCCGAGCAGGTGAGGAGGAGGTTGGTGGAGGGCATGAAGCAGACGCTGTTGACGGAGGCGGCGTGGCGATGCAGGGTGAGGCGGCAGCGCTCGCTGTTCAGGTCCCACAGCTTGGCGGTTTTGTCGGCCGAGCAGGACGCCAGGAAGTAGCCGCAGGCGTGGAAGCAGCAGCCCCAGGTGGGCTGGCTGTGACCGGACAGTATCAACACGCAGCGCCCGCGGGCAAAATCCCAGAGGCGGACCTGCAGGGAGGAAGGGGCACATACGGAGCCGAAGATCAGGAGGGGAACATGAAAGGAAGGCTCGTTTTTTTCAAAACGTTCTCGTGGGGTCCTTGCGGAACATCGTCAAGGCAACAAATGAAGGGGAGGGGATAGACTCACCGTGGCGTCTCCGCTCGTCGTCGCCAGCTTCGATCCGTCGGGGTGAAAACTGCAACCAGACAGCCAATCGGAGTGGCCCTCGCCCGCCAGCACCATCTGACCCACCTGACGACACACACACACACACACACACACACACACAGACAGGGCATGACGGCGTTGACAACAGCCAATCGGAGCGCCCGCCCCGTCCGTCTCACAGGTCTCGTAGGCGTCCGCGTTACCTTCGCTTTGGCGGCGGGCAGCGTCCACAGCCTCCAGCCGCAGTCGTCGCTGGTGGAGGCCAGGATCAGCTTCCTCGGGTGGAGGCTGATGCAGCTGATGGGGAGCTCGTGGGCTTTGATGGAACAGAAGAGGCTGAAGGAGCCGGGGCTCTTCTCCTGAGCCAGGTGGAGGTTCGCCATCCTCCCGCAGACGGGAAAGTCCGAGTCGTTGGGGTGCCTGCTGCTCCCGGCAGCCCACCCGTCGGGACGCCGCTCCGTGCTTCCCTTTTCCTCCTCGCTCTGTCTCGCATCCTTCTGGACGCGATCCTTCTCCAAAGTGAGGAGCGTCTTCTGCCTCAGGGCTCCCTGATACTGCTCGTCCAGCTGCCTCAGCGCCGGCTCGTAGGAGTGCAGGCGCTTCTCCAGCCGCTTGAAGTCCTCAAACAGCCGGCGCTTGTCCTCGGCGAGCCGCCGGTTCTGCAGCTGGTGGAAGTCCCTCTCCTTCTGGAGCCTCACCAGGCTCTCCCCCGCCGCCAGCACTTCCTGCTTGAGCTGCTCGGTCTCCCTCCGCACCGTGTTCAGCTCGCACTGGAGGAGCCGCTGGTGCGTGAGGGCGTCGGGGAGGAAGTCCAGGCCCGCCGCGAGCGGGGTGGTCTCCGCCAGGTTTTTCCGACCGGACCTGTACCACTCGGCCTCGAAGCTGTCCAGCGTCCGGCCGAGGCCCACCCGGCGCAGGAAGTTCCTCAGGAAGTCGTCCACCGCCTCTGGGATGTCGAGGACAATCTTGTGGCGGCTCCGTCCGTGTTTTGGAAAGAGGCTCGCGGAGGACGCGGCCTCCTTCAGAGCCTCATCGAGGTCCTCGTCCGCGGCGCTAATCCTCTCGCTCTCCTCCGTGAAAACCTCCTCCTTCCACTCCTCAGCCCTCGCTGACATTTTCCCCCCCTTTCTGCCGCCGAGCCTCTTGTGTTGCCGTTGCTACAGTAACTGTACGCGGGGCAGCCGAGTCTTCCCTTTCACCCTGTGTTGTTTGCAGCGTTACCATAGCAACCCCCCTGGCTACAGCGCGAACTCTGTGCGAGGACGGGGCTCGGGGGCAACACGCCGGCAGCTTTGGAGTAAATGATTGCGAGAATATCGGTTCAAAGGACGCTTTGGTCCCGATGGTGCGGCGATGAAAGCTAGGAGGCCTTCTCGGTCCATGCAGCCTCGTGCTCCCGCATGTCGGGACATTAAAGCGCGCTGATCGTCACTTTGCTTCGATCCTAGAACTGCGTGACGTCACACAGTTGCTTTTCCATCTCCCTAAATCCCCCCCAACCCTCTGCTCACCAATGGATGTCAGCCGTGGGCCCATCTCCGCCCTCCGCACGTGCACACCAATCGTAAAGGGGCTTTTATGCACTGTGCTTTACCTGTCATCCCTTTTGTAGATATTTTTGCCTACTTGTGGTCACTTCTTTACTGTGCAAATGACATCTTAATTCACCCCCCCCCATTCCTCCTCCTCGACAAGCTTTTACTATGTCAATTCACAAATGCATGTTGCAGTTTTTCATTATTTTTTTTAATTTTTTTTAAACGGTAATTAATCCACTTTTTGTGGTTCTCTTATTGCTTATTGGTCCACGTGTAGTAATTGAGACCAGGCACACAGATTTGAAAATAATGTAATGTTGTACAAAAGCGTAACAGACCATGTCTGAGTGCAGTGCTCCGAGCACTGTGTTTTTATTTAATCTTAGAAAATTGGTCTGGTTAAATTGCAACATTTTTTTGGGGGGGGGGGTCTCAACATTACAGCAGGACCAGGTTCTCTCTAGTGACATCGGCAATTAATGGCACAGTAGTGGCCTGCAGAGGCACCTCAGGGACATGTACTGGCACCTCAGAGGCACCTCAGGGACATGTTCTGGCACCTCGGGGACATGTTCTGGCACGTCGGGGACATGTTCTGGCACCCGAGTGGCGGCCTATGGCAACGTGGTGGCAAACAGCGGTGGACTCTGGGAAGTTGACAGACTCACAGCCATAAATTTGTTTTTGCAGCGTTGTTGAGCTTGTATTTTCTTGGTTTTCATTTGTTTTTTTTTTAAGTTTTTTTTTTTTTTTTTTGCTTTTATAACAAAAATAACAATAGACATAATGATAGACAGACAGACAGGGTCGTCATAGCAATTAAGATGTTAGACATCAGATGGAATAAGGCTTTTTTTGAAGGCATAAGAGTTAGGATGGGCTGCAGTGGGGCGTAAAAGTCTGTGGTTCTTCCGAGTCTCAGTTCTTCTTATTCAGAGTTTTAGAGGTTAGTGCAGGAATATCACAATTAAAATGAATCGCCATATTCCAGAGCAAATAAACTTAAGAGCAAAGGCATGACCTCAGGTTGCAATAAGAGTCACAGTTTTTCCAATATTTTTCACCTTTTTTTGGCAGCATGTTGCACAGAAAAGGTCATTTTTTCCATAAATAAATTTCCTGAACTATCATTTTTCAATTCAGTGACTGTTGGAGATTCCTCATTCAGCAGATTTTCTGGTTATCGTGTTTTTTAAAAAGAAAGAAAAAAACAAAACTACCAGCTCGCAGTATTTGCATCTCTCCTGGCTTTTTAAGCCCATGCTGGCACATTTCCGAAACATACATGTGTAAAGGAAAAGTTGAGCTCTGAGCTGATAATGGATCTGATCATGTTCAAAACATCCACCCACTAAGAGGAGATATTACGAAATACTATCTCCCAAAAGACATGGCATGCTCAGGCTTGTTATTTCATAACTGCTTAATTTTGGAGGTCACGAAAAAAAAACCTCAGAGTGTTTTTCCAGGTGAACTCCGGCAACTGAGAGCTGTTTTCATTGAATTCATGTATTTATGCATTGTGGAATTAAACAAAAACACATCTTTACTCTTTCTCCGTTTCATCTTTGAAAAATTCTTTTCAAGGCAGACCGAGAGAGGCGCAGTTTTGTGACATTCATCCCACTTCATGGATGAAAAATTATGGAGAAAAAGTCACTTTTTGATTGTTGTCTTTGTTCTCCCGGTGAGCAAACGGCAGTTGAGAGACTGACACTCTTTCAGTTATGCGACACGTTTAGGAAATGCATCATTAACAAATGATGTGGTAAAGTAATTGCTTGCATACTTACACGTAGGAGTCCCTTTGTTTTTTTGTTTTTTTTTATCCTTTCCTCGAATATCCACACTGTCCCTGTCCATATATCAGCATACATGTGATTTAAAAATAAAAAAACATTCACGTGCAATAATAAAAGATGTTGACCTGATTGTGTAAACACGTGCAGCGTGAGGCAAAGCATTCGAACATGAATTGACTGAGAATCCTCAAAACATCTTCACACTTATCCCCACTCCACCGATCAAGCGTGACATTATGACCACTGCATGTTCACCACAGCATGTAATGCAACGGCGCTGCAATAAACCCTCCCTTTTTTTTTTTAAACCTTTGTCACCCTGATGCATGAGCGGGATGACCGAAATATTAGGAACACCTCTTTATAAGCCAGTAGGGTTCAGCAGCGTCGCAGACTACGAGCGGGGGAAATAGGGGGATATGTGAGATGCCGGCCGCCAGAGGGCGCTCCGGGCCCCGGCGCCCATATGCCCGCGCCCGCCTCAGCACACCACGTGAAGCGGTCACATGACCGTCCGCAAGGGGAAGACGGCCGGAAGACTTTCCTCTTTGTTGATGTCCGCGACCTGGACTCCCGGGATGTGAGAGCGGAGCGGCGCGGCGCTGGACTCCCGTGACCCCCCCCTCCTGTCGCTCCCGAACCGCGTTCGCTCCGTTTGCGCGTTTTCGAAAGTCCGCACTTCCGTTCCCGTGCGTCACAACCCTCCCCCACCGGCCCCATCCTCAGCCACCCACAGCCCACCCATCCACCCAATTTATCAACTCTAGAAAACCCCGCGCATCCACGCAGGTACGTAGATATCTAACCGCCTGCCGACACGCCACCGAGCGCGGAAATAAAACCGGGTGCGACGCACCGAACCGAGTGGGGAGACCGACGGCGCGAGGGAACAAGAGGTTCCGGCTCGGCGTCCGCGGGTCCTGTTTGAGTGTGACACAAGTGGCCTGAAGTTGCCGCCGCAGAGACGAGACGCGGGCGGCCGGCCGCCGCCGGCCGGAGGCAGCCGGCGGTTGTTCTTCGGCTGTGTCGGTCGGACGCGGGACGCGCGGCGTCGCTTCACGTCGCTTGCTCTCACCGCCAAACACTCGAGGCCGATAATTGGCGCTGACCGACAAGCGAGAGTCACCATTATCGGTCAAGTTCGCGGTGCCGATAATCAGCCCCCGTTTGCTGTGGATTCATGGCGACGCAGCCTTCAGGCTGTAATTGATGCCGAAGATATGAGGGCTAGAAAGATTAACTTTAGTTTAATAACCTTAGTTTAAACGTCTCTTCGCCTCCGTCCATCACAATTTTTTCTCTCCTTCCACCCTCGGCTTGGAGAAGAAAAAAGTGCCTCTGTCAGCCATTTTTGTTTTATTTGGATAATTAGAGTAAAGAGGGTACGATGAGTGAACTCAGTAAGACAGGGTCCACCACGATGGTCCCGCACGCACCAGTGAGGTGGTGTTTAAGATGCCCTGCTAAACACAGTCTTATTCACTCTTAAACACTCTTATTCCCGAAAGGAGCACAACTCCCCTGGATCGCCGGGCAGTTAATTATCGGCTTCAGGGAACCCGCGGAAACAATAGCCGCTGTGTCTTGTGATTCAGTCTTACATAATTTTTGCTAACAGCGGCCGTTAGCATATTCAACTATTTCTTTATTGTGTTAGCGGTTTCCCCTTTTAGTTCACTTGATGACCCCATTTTAACACAGATATAACTAGGACTGATAACGGTAACACAGTGCCTTTCTATATGTATATATTCAGATTTTTTTGATACTTGGTATCGTAAGAGGTCCTTTTTTAAAGTTATTCCGAACGTATTTCCACTGTTATTGTGTATCGTGTTAATCTATCAATTTACTGATGCAAAAGCATAACACTTGTTTCAAAAACCAGCCGCCATTCATTTACAGGCAATCAAGGGATTATAAACATCTTGTTC
The DNA here is from genome assembly GCA_901007715.1 of Dactylopterus volitans. Taxonomy (NCBI): domain Eukaryota; kingdom Metazoa; phylum Chordata; class Actinopteri; order Syngnathiformes; family Dactylopteridae; genus Dactylopterus; species Dactylopterus volitans. The sequence continues at coordinate 2,925 of CAAKHG010042869.1, read as the reverse complement.
TGTGTTTAAGAAAATGTGGAAACGGTTAACGATCAAAAAAAACCTTTTTATTCCAGTAGAAAGAAGTTTCTAGACCTGGATTTAAAGATGGAAGCTCGAGACGCGGGAATGGAAACATCCGCAACTCGATCTCCTTTAATTTCCGTTGTTTTTAATGCATGGATGAGTCGGCGCTCTCGTTCCTGATTCGTCATCGGTTATCGTATCGCCCCGGCAGGGTCGGAGGTCGCCATGGGGTCGGCCGTGGAGAGGACGGACGAGCACGTGAGGGAGTATCTGACGTACCGCGGCTTCACCAGCACCCTCAAGCACCTGGACAGCGAGATCAAAGCCGACAAGGAGAAAGGCTTCCGAGTACGAGTGGCGACGACGTGTCTGGAATTTGTTTTTCCCCTGATTGTTTATTCCCTCTATGGGAAGAGAGCGCTTCATAGCCGAGTGCCTCTCGAAAGCGATGTTTTGTTTGTTTTTTGTCATCAAACGCCTTCTGTCCCCGCAGGTGGACAAGATCATCGATCAGCTGCAGCACTTCATCCAGAACTTCGACCTGTGCGGCCTGAAGGAGTACTGGCTCTACCTGGACAGGCGCCTCTTCTGCAGGCTGGAGGACGTCTACCGCTCCACCGTCAACAAACTGAGAACCAGCCTGTACAGATACTACGTCATCAACACCATCCAGGTAACTTGGGGTCGCGCGCCGCCCAGAGCGGAAGGTGACGGGTCTTCTGAGCGGGCGTCTCTCCCCGTCCTTTAATCCCCTCCAGAGAGGAAACCTCGAGAAGACGCAGGAGTTCTTCCAGAAGCAGGCGTTGGAGCTGCAGGGCCAGACCGAGTGGCGCGATTGGTTCGTCCTGCCCTTCATCCCCGCGCCGGAGCAGAATCCCGCCTTCTCGCCGTATTTCTCCCGCCAGTGGTCCGACACGTTCCTGGTTTCGCTGCACAACTTCCTGTCTGTCCTCTTCCAGTGCATGCATATCCTCCACCGGCGCGCACGGCGGCGATCTGACGTGTTTGTCACATTGTAAAGCAGAATTAGGGAGTTTTTTTTTTTTTGCGGAGCGACGGCAGCCTCAGCCGACTCAAATGGTAATTACAACACGTTAATAGAAAGCGCTGCTACTATTGTAGTGTTATAGAACATAGCGGAACAGGAGCACGTTTGAAAATGAGCTGAAATGACTTTTAGTTCCTTTGTGCTTCCGTTTGATCTCACTTGCATCTGTCAACATCTGGACTCCGTCAGTGTCCCCCTCAGAATGTCTTTCCTGAGAAACCCAAGCTAGCTTCCAGTCCGTGAACGCTCATCTCAAGTTGTACGGTGCAGGAGCAGGCAGAGTGGGAATGAAGGAGCCGTCCTTCTCCTACTTTCTCCTGATTTAAAAGCTGGTGCGTCGTCAACGATGATTCCGAGCCCGATTCTGAGGTTCCGTAGTTGCCTACTGTCGCTTTGAGCTGTCGCCAGTTTGCCGTCCTTAACTGGTTCCCACCCCAGCCGGTCCTGCTGAGTTTTGACGCCGAAGTCCAGAAGACGACCGGCCTCACAGAAGAGAATGAGCAGCTCCGCCAGCTGGTGAGGAGAGAAACACGAGTGACACTGAAGCAGTTCTATCTAATCCTTTTATACACCAGTATGCGCACCAATCAGCCATAACATTAAAACCCACTGCATGTTTACAATAGAATATAATGTAAAACCTCAGCAGTAAATTCTCCCTTCAGGAGGAGTTTTATGTCAAGAGAGGTGTTGATGTACTTTGATTGTTATTGGGGCATTAATCTGTGATGCTGTTTAACTGTGGTGGATTACACCGACAGGTGTTCCTAATATTTTGATCAAAAGTTTTAAAAGGGAGTATTTGTTGCGGGGCTGTTGCATTATATTCTATGGCAAACGTGTCGTTGGTGGTCGGGGTAGCTTCAACACATCAAGTAATTCAGAAAGTCCTGTGATATTTTAATATTTTGGATTATAATTGCAAATTCCTACATACAGTATGTATGCTGTCAAGATACAAGATCTTGACAAGATCTTTTCATGTTAGAATAACATATTGAATATACATTTTTCCATATTCCAACATCTTGTCTCATTTGGTAAAAAAAAAAAATCAATAATTGATTTTTTTTTTTACAAGGTCCATCACTTAGATAAAAAAAAAAGAATTCACTTCAGATCATTCTTAATCTCATTGTTTGTTTAAAAATCCATCAAACAAGGTTAAAAGGTCACTCAGCTTGAAAAGGGCCACCAGTTGTTTAAAAAGTTCCGACATTTCATCCAAGTCCCATAATTTCATTGAAATCATCATCATTTATACAAAGATATAACATTTACTTTAGTCCCACGACTTGGTTCCAATGTCTCACTATTTAATTTAGGAATATGAATAAATTTGAGCGGGAATAATTTACTTTCAAGTCCAATTGTTTGGTTAAAAACCGCAGTTTCATCAGGAGAGTCGTATTATTGTGTCATTAGAGTGTCTGTTCCCTCATCTGGTTGAAATAGTTCTATTGTTTGGTTGAAGCTTAGAGACACACCTGCTGCTTCCGTGTATTATTAAAATCGAGCCACGTCATCAGCTCTAGATTTATGTCTCGACGTCTGACCTTTACGATGAAGCTGCCCCTTTGCCCTCGCTGTCGCCGCCTCTCACCCGCGCGTCTCCTCGTCTCGCCTAGCTGTTCGCCCTGCAAACGGAGACCCGGGACCAGAGGGACAGGAACGTCGTGGTCCACCACAAGCTGCCGGCGTACGTGCAGAACATGGACCGACTGGGAGACACTGAGCTGTGAGACACTAACATCTTACTGATGACTGACTCTTACCAAGATGGCTGCCCGTCTCTTGACGTTGTCTTTGTTTACACTGTAAAAAACACAGTCCACACCAAAACTACCTTCAAGCAGAGTTATGTGATCCAA
>CAAKHG010042868.1:0-17277 GCA_901007715.1 Dactylopterus volitans | reverse complement strand
CTAAGTTACCCATGGAGGCTACGCTAAGCTACCTAAGTTACCCATGGAGGCTACACTAAGCTACCTAAGTTACCCATGGAGGCTACGCTAAGCTACCTAAGTTACCCATGGAGGCTACACTAAGCTACCTAAGTTGCCCATGGAGGCTAATGCTAAGATACCCGAATTACACACAGAGGCAAACACTAAGCAGAGATAACATAGGTATTATCTCTGGAGGCTAAAGGTTAGTTACCTAAGTTACCATTGGTGGCTAATGCTAAGCTACCTAAGATACCAATGGAGGGTAATGCTAAGCTACTGAAATTACCCACAGAGGCGAACGCTAACTTACCTAAGTTACTCATAGAGGCTTATCTAAGCTACCAAAGCTGCCCATGGAGGCTACACTAAGCTACCCAAGTTATCCACAGAGGCTATGGTAAGCTACCTAAGATGCCCATGGAGGCTAACGCTAAAATACCTAAGTTACCCACAGAGGCAAAGGCTAAGATACCAAAATTGCCCACAGAGGCAAACAGTTAGCTACCCCCACAGGCTAAAGGTAAGCTACCTAAGTTACCAATGAAGGCAAATGCTGAGCTACGTATGTTACCCATGGAGGCTCACGCTAAACTACATAAGCTATAGTTAGGGAGACTAACGCTAAGCTACCCAAGTTACCCATAGAAGCTAATGCTAAGCTACTTAACTTATCCATGGAGGCTACAGCTAAGCTACCGGCGCCATGCTATGACGTACAGATGTTGGCACCCGTCTCATCATGCAAACTGGCGCGACCACCAAGGTGTCACGGTTACATCCCTTGAAATACCCGCGACCACTGCAGAGTCACGTGACCCGGCGAGTGAATGCCGATTGGACGTCGTTAGCAGGTGTCGGCGGCTCCTCTCGCAGGTTCCAAGAGGAGCTTCATCTTATTTCGAGGCATTTTCACACCTCGCTGTCATTTTTATTCAAATTATGGCCTCAAGAACATCGCGCCTCGAAACAATCTAGTGCACCAGCTGTGTGAGGCTCTCGGGTTACGAGCGGAACCTCAAAACACACACACACAAACACACACACACACACGCACACACACCAGCAGGGTATTGATCACAGAGCCTGAGGCGTAGCGCTGGTGTCCGACTCTAAAAAAGCAGGTGTTTCAAAATCTGGACTCGGACCGACCAGCAGATATGAATACTTTTATCCCATGTTTTTTTTTGGCAGATTTGTGTGGGGTTGGAGCGCCGAGACGGCTGCACGTCACACGGAAGCCCCTGTGCGTGCGTGTGCGGTTAAAAAATCAAGGCTACTTTGCCTGAGAGCGCGCTGAATCCATCAGAAACACGAGGGCGCGCAGGACACGTCCGCCTGGCTGCAGCCCGACACGCGATCGGCCCGCTTGCGGAGCGCGGGGGAAGAGCGCTGCGCGGGCGCGATGCGCCGGGATGCATCCGAGACGGCTCCTATAAGAGGAGCTACATGTGTCGTGCTGCGCTAACAAGATCCCCTGACAGGATGCGCCTCACACACACACAGACAATACACACACACACAGCAAAGCAGCATGCACATCAGAGGGAAGCGCTGGCACGGCGAGCGAATCGGAGGATGTCTGATGTCACACACAGACACACACACACACACACCACACAGACACACACACAGACAGCGAGAACGATTCCTCCAGGTTTGATTAAAGCCCCCGGGGGGTCCGGACCGCTCGCGTTGCGTACTTCATCCCTCATTCAAATTAGCTGGCGACAACGACGCGGCGCCGCAGTCGGCGCTCTGCAGCCGCGAGCAAAGTCCTGCGCGCCACCGCAACATGTTAGCCACTTTCAAAACTGAACGCGTCTCCTGTGTGTGTGTGTGTGGGGGGGGGAGCGTTTTTTTTTTTCTTTTTCTCTCGCTTCCCCTCGCCGTCTCGCTGATGGAGTCGAGTCTTTTTTCGTCTGCAGATAAGGACCCAGCAGGAACCGGGTTCCCAACCTCTCCACCTCCGCCAGTCTGGACTGAGTAACAAGCGGGCGTCCATGTTGCCGCCGTCTAATTTACCTGTGTTTTCATAACAGTGCAGCCGAGAGCGCGGAGGGGAGGGGGAGGGGAAGAGGGAGGGAGGTGTGTAAGTGAAAGAAAGCAGAGGTTGTTTTTTTTTTTTTTGGTTTTTTTTGGTTTTTACCTAAGCATAGGCGAGGCTGAGGAGGTGCCGCTGCAGATCCAGATCCAGATCCTGGTCCCGCACATGCAGAGAGCCCGGGCATCCTTGAGCCCCATCCCCGCACGCCTCCCTCGGCCGTCTGCTGTCATCCAATCCGCACCGGCTCGCCCCCCGATCAGGAAGCAGCCTCACATTTTAACTCCTCGCTGTGAAATAAGAGAAGGTATCGATTCTCTCTCTCTCTCTCTCTCTGGTTCTCTCTCTCTCCCCACCCCTCCCTCTCCCTCTCTTCCTGCCGTCCACCTCTGCTCTGCCTCCCCGCGCTCGTCTCCACCTCCTCGTGACCGAGGAGGCTCTGTTGCCGTGGAGACGCGTGAGGCTGAGGCCTGATTTGCCGGGTTTGTTGTGATGCGGCGAGTCGGAGGCGCGGCCCACCGGGCCCCCGTCGCCTTTCTCCCTCCCCTGCTCCTGCAGCACGTCTCCTTTTTTTTTTTTTTTTTCCACGCGGGGCAGCTCCGGGAAGCATCTCAGGAGGCCCTTTATGTGACTTAACAGAACAAAAAAAATAAAATAAAATAAAACCGCCCTCACGAGCAAACCACCGACCAGCTAACCTTTCAGATTTGTTTCTTAATTAAAAGGGAAAATGCCAGAAATCTTAACTCTGCGAGGAGAAAACACGAGCGCGGCGGCTCCTTCGTGCTTCCGCTAAAGAAACTCTCGATTCTTCTAGCGGTGCCGTACGATAATGATCGCCGCCTCTGATGACTGTGCATCACCTCGCCCCCCTCCCCCCTCCCGGCGGGGGCGTCGTGACCATCCCGCCTTTTTCCCGCCGCGCGCCCTCGCTCACCTGCAGAATTTGAATGAGGCGGCGTGAGCGCGGGCGTTTTTTTATTTTTTTTTTTTCCTTCCCCTTCTTAGTTTGACTAGCAAACGGGCGATCAGGCCGCTCTCCGCTGCACGTTCAGGCCGCCGCCGCAGCGCCTCCCCGCTGGATCAGAGAGCAGGGCGGCGTGTGGATGCGGTGATCTGCTGACGACATACGGGCGGCGGGTCTGCGGCACCGCGGGAGCCTCACGCACCACCTCCTCGCACGCACGCACGCACACACGCGGGCGCCGCGACAACGCCCTCTCACGCTCAGCCGTCAGCGTCAGGCAACGGCGGAGACGTCCCGTCCTTTTGTTTGGCCGGGAGCGCTCGGAGTTTCCGAAAGGTCACGGGCTGGGAAGGCGCCACTTTGTCACTGTCGGCGCAGCCGGCCGGAAAACTGGAAAGACGACCAAATGTCAGAAGCTCCCTCTTTGGAGGCGCCGTCACGGACGCGTGGCTTCATTTTTAAATTTAAAAAAAAACTACAAATTATCCCCTAAAATAGCTGGACACTCGTTGTTTGCAAGGGGGGGGGGGTGTTTTCAGTGGCGGATTAATTCGCATTCGGCGCTCTGGTGAGTGTTTTCTGGCAGCCAGATGACGGTTTGCGTGTGCTTGTGTGCGTGTGCGTGTGTGTGGGATTCAGTCCAAATAAGCCGGTGTGTGTTGATGGTGATGAAGGAACACAGTGCGACGCTGAAAAAACAAAATGTGAGATAATACAATTAAATATTTTGGGACAAACACGGCGCTCAGAGGAGCAAGAATATAAATAAACGAAGCAAAAGACTTTCCTTTGAAGATCATATAGACATATATAAGAAAACATTTGTGTTTTTCTTCCAATAAAAATGATCTCTATCCTATGAATGTAATAAAAGATTGTATCAATCAGCCATAAGACTGGGCTCACTGCATATATAATACAACAGCCCTGCAATCAGTTATCCCTTCAGGAGGAGTTTTATATTGAATTATGATATAATCTGTGTGAGAGGGGTGCTGCCATATTTGAACGATTGTTATTGGGACTGTAATTTGTGACGCTGTTGAGCTGCGCCGGGTTACACTGAGAGGGGTCCCTAATATTTTGGTCACATGCATTAGGGGGACAGTAAAAAAATCAAAAGTGAAACTCCTGCTTGAGGGGGAACTGACTGCAGGGCTGCTGCATTGTGTCGTGCGGTGAACATGCGGTGGTATTAATATCATGCTTGATCAGTGTAGTAACATCATAAGCTCCTCAAATTGCGACCATGAGGCTCCAGCTGGACCCCCCCAACCCCGCCGCCGGCAGTTTTAGAGATTCTGGATTTTACAAAGAGAGAAGAAGGACGAGTTGTTTGCTCGGGGGTGGCAGGGAGGGAGCCGTACGCTTCATAAACATAATCTTTAATGACGGCGTCTCAGCAGCTTTGAGGTTAAAAATATCCCACCTGCAGCCGCACATGTTCTATAGGAGGCTGCATCATGGCCGCCGCCGCCGCCGCCTCATCTCTGAGGAAGTCTCAGACACCCACCGCCCGAACCGAGCGCAGGTTCCGAGATGGCAGAAACTAACCCGGACTAAAATATACCGCCAAACAGGAAGCGAGGCGCTGAATGAGAATGAGCCCTGAGGTTTGGCGCGGCGGCGCGGCGCGGCGCGGCGCGGCGCTCTCCTCGCTCTCTTCGCTCTCCTCGCTCTCGGCCCTCGCGTTTTTTATCTGCCGGCTGCAGCGATGCACATCCTCCGGTTGGAAGGACTTGTTGATGGGTGCTCCACCCAGCAAAAACACACACACACACGCGCACACACACACAGGCACGCTTTATCTGAGCATCGGCAGAACACGCACTAACAGCATCCAGCCCCGCTCTCTGAACAGCATCAACATTATGGGCTGTTAATTTGCCATCCTGTCAAACGCGTCTTTCCTCGCCAGCTGCTCCTGTTACTCGTCGTGAACCAATCGGACGCAGGCGTGCGTGCGGGCGTGCGTGCGTGCGTGCGAGCACGCGAGCGTCGCAGGCTCCCTCGGCTGGTCTCGCTTTCATTACGACACCGGGAACTGATCTGGCGAGACGCAGTCATGGAACATCGCTGAGAATGTGGAGGATTCTAATGCGAGTTTCTTGCTCGAGCCACAATTCTACATTTCAGACGGAAATAAGTCTTTTGACTTCATGTAACTGAAAAATGTTTGTGTAACAAAAAGAAAAGAAAAGAAAAAAAACACGCACAAGAGGGCCCTCAAATAATAAATATATCAGTCTCAAATAATCAATTATTCAAACAATATGCAGTTATACATCGATCAGCCATAACATTATGACCACCTGCCTACTATTGTGTAGGATCCACTTTTGCCCCCCAAAACAGCCCTGAACCATCGAGGCCTGGACTCCACTAGACCTAAGATGTTGGCAGCAGATCCTTTAAGTCCTGGAAGTTGTGAGTGTTCACCAGGTGAGCGACACACACACACCCGGCCATCCATGTGAGATCCAAAAGAGAACCTGATCCATCAGACCAGGCCACCTTCTTCCGTTGCTCCGTGGTCCAGTTCTGGTGCTCCCGTGTCCATGGTTGGTGCTTCCAGCAGTGGGCAGGGGTCAGCAGGGGCACCCTGACTGGTCCCACACACAACAAACCACCACTGTGTGTTCTGACTCCTTTCTATCAGAACCAGCAGCAGCTGTTTCAGCAGTTTGAGCTCCAGTATCTGGTCTGTTGGATCGGAACCACACGGGCCACCAGACCAGTCGCTGGTTCACTACTTCTCCTCCTGACCACTGCAGACCAGCAACCCCTCACAAGAGCTGCAGTTCTGGAGATGTTCTGACCCGGTCGAACTAAACATCACAATGAAGTCCTTGTCAAACTTTGACAGCAAAATGTTCACCTGCTGCCTGACATATCCCACCCGCTGACAGCTGCCATGGTAACAAGATAATCAGTGTTATTCGCTTCACCTGCCGGTGGTCATAATGTTATGGCTGATCGGTGCTTCACCTCATTCGCTGCAAATTCAAATAGAACAATTTGAAACTAATGCAAATATTGGTCAAATAAAATGAATGATTATTCATAGTTATTAATTATTCAATAAAATAATTGTTGTAATCATCTTTTCATAAAAATCAAATGAAAATAAGACAAATGACACAAAGGGCGATGACAAATAAAATATTTAAGGAAAAAGGGAACGAAAAACGAATAAGGAGGTTTGAAGTTTAAAGATATCATTCTTAAATCGTTACGCGGCATCAAAACTGGGACATGCTTCCATTTGGAGATCGTTAGCAAAACTGACGAGCCACCAGCGCTAAAGCAGCGGTTACGTTGTACATTGGATTCTTACAGCCAATCAGCTTACGAGTTCCAAAAGTGGGGCCTTTTACTATCAGAATTCCGTGGCTGTATTTTCTTACTGGCCTGTCCTTGGCCTTCCAACTCCCCCCGCATTTGTGGCCTTTCCCTTTGGGCTTGTTTATGTAATAACGTCTCATTTTCGTGAAATTTTCGGTCGGCTGACGGTTTGACATTCCCGTTTTTTTGCCGCGGCGCCGCGTCCAGCAACCCGCCCCGATCAGTCACCCGTCGATGCGTCATGGGTGGGTTAGACAGGGGAGACATGGCGGCCGTCTCACCTGCCAGATATTGGCGCCGTCCGCGTCACTCAGCATGAGGAATGGCTGCACTTGAGCGCCGTTACCGGGATGATAAAAGGCAGATTTGGTGATCAGCTCGGAGCTGAGATCCAAAGTTTTCGCTCCGAGTTAAATACCACGCCGCTGCTTCCTGTCCCGGGGAATTTAATTTTGCAGCAAACTAAGATCTCAGTTTTATCAAGCAGCTAAATTATTAAACTAGAAGGGCACTCGGAGGAGCATAGTCATCCACTGAGATCCACCTTTTTTTTTTCTTTCTTTTTTTGTGTTACATAACCAGATCTACACCAGCATTTCTTGGCCTCCTCCATCTTGGCCCCTGACCCAACCCCTCCGTCAAGTTCGAGCGGATCCGGCTTGGCAGACTCGGCGCGTCCCATTCGCAAATAAATGACGGAACCTTCTTGACGGCGCTAATGAAGTTATGGCATTCATCTATTCTCTGGTGCTATTTTTGGCACATGTGAAATTCAGGAGGGGTCCGGCTCTCAGGGCATAAAACTTTAACCACACCTGGAATCGTGATGTCTTTATCAATCACGTAAAAAGCTCCCGGAAAGAAAGTGAGAGAGATTCACGATGAGATTGTGGAGATATTCTTGAAGCTGGAGAAGAAGATTTCGCCTGTGAGCTTCTTGTACAGCTTCATTTAACTAGTTTGGAATCATCCAAAACTCCACAGGAGAGCAAAAATTAGACAAGGAGGCTAAAAATGATTTACATACGTTTACAAAAATCTTCTCTCCTTCCCTAAAAATAATCTCACAACCCTCCAGATTTGCCTCGTGACCTTTTGGAGGGAGCCGAGCCAGAGGTTGGAAACCAGCTTACTAAACCTCTAGATCCACCTCCACCAGCGGCGCACGAAATAAACGCTGCCTGAGCGCTGATGCATCATTTACAAATATCTTATATAATGATACAAAATCAGCACATTTCGTGGAGGGCATCATCCGAAATACGCTTTCACCCCGATGCGCCTCCGCCATCCGAGTGCCTTTGCCCCGGCTGACCCCGAGCACGTTAAGGTATGAGAGGTTGTCACCGACCTGCAGTCCATCTCCAGCGATGGCGCTCGCCCTTCCTCCTGTGAGGGACAGAACAGCAGGGAGGCTTTTTGAATGACACTTGCAGGGGCGGCGCGCCACCAAATTTCACACTTTAAATGCGGAACATGCGGAACAGAACCCCGGCACGCGGGCGAGAGAAAGAGCGCGCGCGAGGGACCTCGCTCAGGTTCGCCGTGGCGTCGAGATTAGCCGGAAGTCCTTCCTTCCTTCCTTCCTTGACGGCTCGCCAGATAGCCCCCCCGAGCTAATGTTATCATCTGACGCCGTCAAAATATCACAACATGAAAAAGGAGGCGTGGGCAGCAAATGAGAGCGAACGCAGCCCTGACGTGATCACCGGGTGATGAGCGAGGACAGGCTATTTTTAGCTGAGGGCGGCGGAGGGGGCGGAGGGTGCGGAGAGCAGTGTGACGGCGGCGGTGGTGGTGGTGGTGGAGGGAGGGGGGGGGGGGCAGAGGGTGAGCGAGCAGGGGTTAGTTGTGATGTTTCTCAAATTGCTCTGATTTCCTGCACTCTGGTAAACGAGGGCGGCGCATCGGCGGCGCGGCTGATCACCGCTGGCGCAGGTCCAGCCGGACCCCCTCAGGGAACCGGTCTCGCAAAGCCCCGGTTTGCTTCACTCTTTCATACTTGCGCTCGTCTGCCTTTTTTTGCTGGGTACGTTCTGATAATCTGCTCCCGTGTGGATGTAAACGGGCTGGACAGGATGTTAGCGAGACCAGATATTTGGCTAAATGCTGGAATTTGATCATTATTATTTGGGGTGTATCATGTTCACACAAAACTACAGTTCCCATAATGCTTTAGGGGTGTAAACAGGGAGCATAACATTGCCATAAATTGCCAAAACATTACATTCATGACATTTTCGGACAAGATTTTGTTTTGATGTTTTTTTTTTTTTCTTGCAAATGCTGACAGTGACGATGGGAGAAATGATGGGAGATGATGGGGCATTTTAATGTTGTATATTTTGCCAATCGCTTGAAAAGCACTTTAATCTGCAAAGTGTTTGGAAGGTGCCGTCTAGCTGTGCCACGGACAGGCGGAGATCAGCATCTGAATATTTTATTTAGTCAACCAAAATGTTCTGTTCTGTTCAGATTAAAAAAAATGAGAAGCAGCGAGTCCCGACCCATCATTCAAAAATGAAAATCACTGCGGGGAAGGAGTCGACGCTGAACCAAATTGCCGAAGCAACGAGTCTGACATTTGCTGCGGAATCAAAGTTGAATCCTTCCGAAAGTAGAAAACGCTTGGGAGCTTAAGTCCTTAAAAAAACTAAAGTTTGACAAAGATGAATACATTCAATCGCAAAAAGCTCCAATTAAGAAAAAGATCTTTCTTTCCACCAAAGCTGGATGCTGTTAAAAGTATAAAAGGCAGAAAATACTGAAAGAAAGCATATATGGCCTTAGAGGGCTGAACTTTCTGATGTTCAAATTGTTTCTGAAGCTGCAAGTACGCAATGCAGAACGCAAAAATGGAAGAAATTGCATGTAGATGCCCAATGGCCAGCGATGGAGGTAAGTGTCCAGGAGGAAGAGGATGAGGGAGAAAAGTCATTTGAGCGTCTTGATAATTTATTCAGCTGAAAGTATGCAGATGACAGGAAGAAACAAAAACGCGCAATTTTGTTTTTCCCGTCATCTGCATACTCCATATTATTGGCGTATCACATTTATACACAAATTTGATTCGGATCAACTCTGCCCACCTTATTTACACTGAGTCAATTCTGCTGGCAGGTGCCTTCTTTGAGGTACCCCATCCCTAAACCCATCATGCCTGGGGCTCTTATTTTTAACTGCTAGAATACTTCTTTAGACTCTTATTTTGACGATGAAACCACAAGTTGGAGATGCCAATCGAACTCTTATTCTGAAAGTGAAACCATAAGATTGAAAATCTGGGAAGTCTTACATCAAATTTTAAGGCCTCAGTGCCTCGTGGGTTCCAGTTTTTTGAAAATCCAAGTTAGGATTGCCCACCTCACCCTGTTGAGACTATTACTTTGAAGTTGGTGTGTATGTGTGTGTCAGCCTGAGTCAGCCTGATTTATTTAGACTCGGTATTTTTACTTTGAGAAACTGACATACTCCAAACCTCCTCTGATAGGTCCCGATGGATCTTTTGTTTTGAAAATCCAGACAATTAATTGGTCTAGTAGAGGCTGATTTTGAATGTGAACCAATGAGCTGGAGATACTACTTTAAACTCTTATTTTGAAGGTGAAGCCACAAGAAAGAGAACCACAAATTTGGTCGTGGGTGAAGCAGAGATTTGGCCCCTAAACTCCGGCTTCCCATCGGAAGACAGTCCCAGGTCTCGTTTACATCTTCATGCCCAGAGCGAGAAAGAGACTCTGACGATCGTGATACAAATCATGTGTGTGTGTGTGTGTGTGTGTGTGTGTGATCAAAAATGTGGGGATTAGAGCAAGTTTAAGAAAGGAACACTTCTGGATTCTCCATGAAATCGCTGGCCCATTTGACGCTGAAGTGAATGAGGGAGTCGGGGGTCCTCTCGTCACAAAAGTGGGAGCATCCCTGCTTAGATGGTCACATTTTCAGGAAGAGGACACATTTTCCTATGTTCTCAGCAAAAATTATGCGCGAAGAGCGAGATTTGTGGCCGTGACGACGAACGAGTGATGCCACGCTCTCAAGCTCCAGAAAATTATCGCAACACACACCTATTGTAAACTCTGAAACGGTCCAAAAAAACACAAAAAAACCCAGCATAAAACGTAAAATGCGGTAATTCAAAAAAACGTACGAGATATGAAAAAGCTGAATGGACACCGAGTGGTTGAGAGTCTTATGACCAGTTTAAAAGTTTTAACGGGGTTTCCAAATGGAGGGATGCCGAAGCAGTTGAATTTGTAAGTACATTAAAGAGGAATTTAAAGATTCTACCCTAAACTGTCTCCAGCAGCACAAAGGGATCAAAACCACCCGGCGCTTCATGACATCATGAAATTGAATGGAATCATCCATTCTCAGAACAGAGAGGAAGACAACACTTGGAGAGACACCAGAGAGAGAAAACCACTGCGATGGCTCAGCGGGGGCGTGAAGCGTTCTGTTCGCCGATGTCAGGAGACACGGCAGCGATGGAGAGTCAAAGCCGGCGTGGGGGAGGAGACGGAGGAGCTGAAAGCGGCTCCCGTGACTCGCCGAGACCAGTTTGACCCTGATCTCCTGGTGGGGAAAGACAAGAACTGGAGGTCGGCCGAAGGCGTGCGACCGCCGGGCTTCAGGTCGAGTCCCCCTCAGAGGAGAACTGAGATGGAGCCTCTGGAGGATGAGGACCTGCCTCTGGTTCAGGCGCGAGAGCCAGAAGCTTCGCATAATCACGCCCTCACGGATGAAAGTTGGGATTAGAGTCGAAGAAGAGCAGGATTTAATCCAGACCGCGAGCACTGAGAAGGAAGGTCTCGATCAGGTGGGCGGCGACGAGGACCTGAAAAATCAGGTCAAAACTGACCAATCAGGTCAGTGCCAGCTCTAAATGATGCCATCAAATATTCAGAGGCAAGTAAATGTTTGCTAAACACGTTCCCTCATATGCAAAAATGTAGAGCAACTTTTTTCATGTTCCCTATAAATGAATAAAGCAGTATACATAAGATGACTGCATGTATTGTTTTCTATTTTCCAGTGGTTAGAAGGGCTGTCTGACCAACTAGATTATCTCCTAGTTAATCTAGTTAATTCAGATTTTATCACTGGGCATTTGTCAAATATTTGGTTATTTTCATATTTGGTTGTGTTCAGTGATAATGTCTGATAATGTTTGCATTTTTACACACACGCAGATACACACACAGACACACACACACACACACACACGCACTGACATGGTGAACGTGAACGGTACAAAAATCCCCATGTTAGCTCTGCTATCGTTAACATTCTGACATTAGCATTTCGCTCAAAGCAACCTCGCCTGGCCACTTGCACACATTTTGAATAAATTTTGGCCTTATAAGGGTGTTGTGACTCTATTCATTATTATTAAAAATGTGTCATGTAGGGGGACACATTAGTGCGTCAAATCTGCTGCATACAAAAGCAAATGATGGAGACGCAAGTTAAAATGTTTCAAAGCTAACAATGCTAATCTAAACATGGCGAAAACGGAACAGTATCAAAATCGCCACGCTAGCATTGCTATTGTAGCGTTCTGACATTAGCATTTAGCTCAAGGCAGCCTCGCACAGCTACTAGCATACATTTTGGGTATCAGAAATAAGCCGTGTACCATTTGAGCGTGACATCTGCTGCTTTCAAACATCAATAACAGAGACACAAGTTTACAAGTTTCAAAGCTAACAACATGTAACTAATTTGGGTAAAATGTGAAAAACTTAAGTTACACCTCATTTTCCTTCACGCTGTTTTGAGCTGTAGGACAAAGCTAACCGTCTGCTAGCGCCGCGCCGCCTGACCAAAGTGGCTCGCGGCTTCAAGCTAAACACCTGAGCAGTCACACGCACCGAAAGGAAGGAAGAAGGCGAGCAGCTGGGACGATGGCGCCAATGACATGAAGACAAAGAGGCAGCGGGGCGGCGAGGGGAGACGTTCATTTGAAGAGATTTAAAGAGAGAGAAGGGTGGTGGTGTAGGGGGCTGGGGGGGTGTTCCACTTCTCGGCCCAATACCATTAATGTCTGGCCCTGCTCCAGGCCTCCGAGGCTGGCTAATATACGGCTGGCTGCAGCTAAACCCCGCGCAGTGTTGACGACACCGAGCCCATTCACCCACTTTAATCTGTCACAAAGATTAAGCGTCTATTAAGACTCCATCTCTTGATTACTCGCATTCATTATGTGGGGACTATAAAAGTGGGAGTTCCCACTCATCCCACTATTCCGCGTTTAAAAAAAAATCTGATTAATCTGATTCCGGTGATTGATATTGGTAAACGTCACTCCACTGGGAACGCCGCTCGCGCCTCGGCTCGGAATTAAATTTCAGTTGATTTCTTGAAAGTTGAGGGACTCTTTGCTACAGTTTGATTTCACCCAAACGTCCCACTGCAACGCTGCGAACGCAGACCGGATTAAGATGCTTTTTTATCCAAAAAGACTCCTCTGTTATTTGAATATTCCATTTCCATTCAAATACTTGTCATAATTCTTGTTAACAGGTGCTTCTCAGCCGGCGCGTGTAACATTCAGCACATTCTGAAAAAAAACCCAAAAAAAAACAAGAGGTGCAAATCGTCCTCCGCCAATTTCTTTTCGACGCCAAATGTGAAAATATTGCTCGAGCGTGGTCGCCTGGTTCGGCGCGGCTGCGTCTGTCCCTGCAGATGACTGATGCGAGGAGGAGGCGGAGACGTGACTTTTAACTAACGCGATGGCAGCGCGAGTATCGAGTGAGCGGGCCCGATTCGCCTCGTCCATACCGCTGAATATGTGTGTGTGTGTGTGCGCGCGCGTGCGTATGCGCGCATGTCTGAATATTAGATGAGGACGCAACGCCTCGCTGGATCTGAACAAAGCCTGGGGATTGTTAATTAGACTAAGTGCTTAGACCACGTATCTGACAGCCTCAGAGTCGCAGGCCAGCGCCCACCCACCCAACCGTGACCCCCTCGCCCCGCCCCAGCCCACCTCAGGACCCTGGAGCAGCCGAGGAAGTCCCGCAGGCAAAGGTACAACTTCATTACATTTACGCATGTTCCCCGGGCCTAGCGTACATGCTACCCTTCCCATTTTGGTGGAGGTTCTTGTGGCTGTCTGCAGGGAAGCCTGCAGGCACTACTCAGGGCTAAGAACCCCCGACTCCTCTGCCTCACAAGTTAAAAAACAAAACTTCACTCTAAGAAACACTACAACTGGTCATCAGTCAAAGATGAAAACAGAACAAGCTCTATTATGTTTTTGTAGTAATCCTGACGTGATACATTAAAAAGCTGGAGGTTTTAATCATGGAAGTTGCAGGTGATCAGATTACAGTTCTGCTGTGATTACGCCACACTTTCGCTTAGTTTTGTCGTATATTCACAAAGAATAGGCATCTCGCAATGGATAGTGTTTGCTTGCGATGTTTGTCCACAGCTGGCATTAAAAAAGCTTCCTTTATAGCACCATAATCTTATGTTATTATAAAAAAAAAAAAGACATCTCAAGAGACAACCCGTCGGATGATGGCCCAACAGAGAATTGCCAGCAGCTCAGAGCTTTACTGCGAGTGTATCTGACGGGCGGCTAATTCACTCTTTTGGTTGACTCTCGCGGCTCTCATCGCGCGGCTCTTCGCGTGCTCTCGGTTAAAAAGCTCCGAGAAGCTAAAAGCGGCTCAGCGCCAAGCAGCGTAAGCGCAGTTAGCAACTGGCGGCCTAATTTCCCTCGGGAGCTGGCTGGAGAATGAAAACGGAGCTAAAAGATGATAAATATCAGGCTTGTCCTCACCACGTGGACAGAAGCCCTGCTCCAGCTCCGCTTTTAAACGGACGCAGAGGTCTCGCTGGAACGTCTGTCAGAATTGTTTACGCCAGGTGTCGTTCATTTCCTTTCCTAGTTATTAATAACCCTGTTGATTCCTGGAAATGTGAAAACGAAAGAGTGGCCACCTTGCGGTCGGACGCCTGCGCCAGTTACGGGCGGACCAAGTGTTTCTGCGGGGCGTTATGATGTTACAGCGAGGCTGACCCTTGACCTTTTGGCTATAAAACATCACCATTTTTGTTAGAACCGTTATTTTCTATTAGACGACTGGAACTGATTTATAAGCAGCATAAGGATTCCTGGGCTACGGCCAAATATGTGTTTAACCTCCGACCACCAAAGTCTGGGTTGCTCATCTTGGCCCCAAGTGTTGATGTGAAGAAATCCACCTCCAGGCCTCACAGAGATGTTACATGGAGGGACGTGA
This sequence comes from Dactylopterus volitans, assembly GCA_901007715.1. NCBI lineage: Eukaryota > Metazoa > Chordata > Actinopteri > Syngnathiformes > Dactylopteridae > Dactylopterus > Dactylopterus volitans. The sequence goes on along the minus strand of CAAKHG010042868.1, from coordinate 2,642 downwards.
GGCCAAAGTGTCTCCAAAATCAACTCGGTCCAGTCTCGAATCCAAGTGGACCTCCAAGCTAATGTTCTCCAGGTGTTCCTGAGCATTTGAAATTCCCCGGATTAGGCACATAACGCCTCCGGGGCCACGACTGAAAACGGGGGGAAACGAGGCGGCGCCGGCACATCCGAGCGGCCGCGTCTATAAAAGGAAGGTGCTGGGGAATCTCTGACTTTGTTGTTTCGGGCCCTCTGCCCTCGTCTGCAGGTATGGATCCGCTGTATATTTAGAGCGTTCTTCCAAGGGCGTCGTCTGACCGCTCTAAAACCTTCTCAGCGTGAGTCTATATAAGGTTTGTTCCGTTCCATAAAAGAGAGACGGTGTGTATGTGCATGCATGTGGAAAGGGCTGGGGGGGGGTGCCTGTCCATCTATTTGTGGTGCTGCGTTTCAGCCCGCCGCGAGGCCGTCGGTGGACTCACGGCGGTTCCAGCGCCAGCGCCGCTCATTCACACGCGGCCCTTCCCACCCGCACGCGGTCCTGACTGCAGAGCCACGATCAGTGGGCTGGAATCCCTCTGTTTACACTGCTAAAAATAGAACTCCACACACTGCGATGACGTGGCATCTCGTGACAAGCAGCCCACCCCCACCACCACCAGCACCACCGCCGCCGCCTCCTAAAACCCACGCCCTCCCCAGCCACCCACCCCTCCACCACCGCCGCCGCCCCTCCTCCCCTCAGCCAGACTGTAGTGCTGCACGAGCCGCGGCGTTATTGGTATGCAGCGCTCGGCCCGCCTGCCTCGCCTCAAATATCTGGAGAGAAATCTGGCATGTCCCGTGAGAAAAAGAGGAGGGGGGGGGGGGCGAGAGAGAGCAAACAGGAATACATAAAGACAAGTCGGAGAGAAAATGAGGGGGGTGGCAGGGGAGGGGGGAGGGGCGGCGGCGGCGGCTATCAATACTATGAGTCATTCTTTCTGCTGCTGTGGCTGCTTCCTAACAGCATTCATTAAAGCAAACCTAATCATTTTGGCCCGATAATCAGATCCTGTGAGCTTCCATCTTCTCTCTCTCGCTCTCTCTCGCTCTCTCTCTCCACCGCACACATTAAAAACCGCCATCGGTGCATGATGGCGAATTCTATGTACTTCAGCGCGCGCGCCCCTCGCTCCATCTTGTTTGCCGCGTGCGGAAACGGACGCTTTGCGCCGCCCTGCGTCACTCCGGGCCGTCGCGGGAGGTTAATATGATATTTCACCGTGCTGCCAGGTGTTCTTCGCTGATTACTTAAAGCACAGCTGCGGGCCACAGGCGGGCTGACAAACCCTCGGCAGGTTTGGCGTTTTTCCCTTCCGAGAGGGTTTTGCAGCATCTGTGGTGTCTATTTATGCTTAAAGCCTCCGGTGTTTCTACCTTCAGCGTCTAAGCGTGTCATTTGGAGCCTCGTTGCAGTTCGAAACACGATGGCGGTTATAGGAGGTTAGCGTTGCGTGTCCTCTCTCCACTTTATCTAAAATTCCTAAACAGAAGTCTGTAAATGTTTCTAGCAGAAGTCTGTTTCTAGCTGTCAGTCATGAGGCCACGCCCCCATCTGTACAACATCAAAGTAGAACCAAAGTTGGAAGAAAAATCAGCACTTGAACAAACATCAGTGTCTATCACCTATAATGCAGAGGCGGATGGTTTGTGTACTTTAAATGTCCGTGGTTTGTAGCAAGGACAATTAATAATCCAAACAATTACAATGAATGAGCAGTTAGATCATTTTCAAAAAAAATGCTTAAATGCAACCTTGCTCAGTCGAGCAAAGACAGCCGCCTTTCATCCGGCGATATCTGACTCAGTGAGAACTGATTTGCAGACAGCGAAAACATATTCACACAATAACGTCATAACTGCAACAAGAGGGTGTTTTCAGATGATGGAAGTTTTGTGCCTTTTAAATGTGTGACACCCCCCCCATCACCTTTGAATTTGTGTTGCAGAGTGGGAACGCAAAAGGCGAAACCCTCATCATCAGAAGCCGTTGCTCAGCAAACGCGGCGACGCAGGTCTGACACCCTTAACCTAAGCACAATCCCGGAGGGCGACGGCGGCGTCTAGACGAGGCGCTGGCACGACTCTCGGCTCCGTCTATAGACAACGTTTACGTGTCAGCAAATGGTTGGAAAAACAAACAGAAAAAAAAAGAAAAAGATTGTGACTCTTTTGGACTTGCTGGGGTCCAGAATCAGAGCCGCAAAAAACTTTAAAACCGGCAAATTTCTCCTCAGAGGGGCCCCAGCGACTCTCAGCTGCCCCCCCGGGGCCCCTCGACCGCACGGGTGCGGCCCTGACCGCTGGAGGCTGAGCGGCCGCCGCGGCTGCAGACACCTGACGCGCGTTTCCTCCAGGAGGCTCTCCAGCACGCCGACACATCACCATCATTACTGATATTAATATTCCCCGACCGGGGCAGAGCAGCCTGCTGCCTCCGGTGGTCATCTGCAGATGATGATGATGATGACAGACGCCACCTGACCGCCGCAGCTGCCTCGCACACACACAAACACACTCATTTATATATGTGTGTGTGTGTGTGTAACCCGTGGACGTCAGTGATGGTTCACAGGCGTCTCCGTCAGCGACTCACCTGAGGCTCCGCAGGCTGGACCCGGT
>CAAKHG010042866.1:15589-35554 GCA_901007715.1 Dactylopterus volitans | reverse complement strand
TCCGAGTGTCTGGAAGCCGCAGCCGTCAAATTCACCGCAAAACTGTCAGTTTTTAGCGTAAATGTAGCTGTTATGTTTCTAGTCTCCGGCCGCGTTCACCGTCCGGAACAGCAGCTGCATGTTTGTTTGTTTTAGTGTTGAGCAGAAAATTAGTGAAATTTCACTTTTGGGTGAATCATCCCTGATTAGTGATTCTAATAGAGCCTGACTAGCTTATCAGCCAGGCGATGACACCCAGCAGAGGGCGCCGTCCTCCTAATTTATAGTGGTGACGCTTTGTTATTTATGAAAGTGCCACAACTGACTTTCTGAAGTCAAATGTCGGTGTTGATAAAACCACTAGAGGATCCCAAAGCAATCACTTTTCATATCTAACAAGAGTGTGACTTGAACCAAATTTACTGGATGTGACTTTCTACTTTATTCAAGTCAGTCTTGTCATTCATGTGGGCGTACAGTATCTACAGTATTTATTGCCGTGTGTTTTCACCGTTGAATCCAGGCTTCTCCTAAACGATCGCGTCAGCTTCCGTGGTGCCAAAAAAAAAAAGTCCCATTTCATTAAGACGTCCCGCAAACCGACTTACGATAAAAGCGTGGTGAACATGTCAGTCAAAACATCCAGTCAGGAGAGAGAAATAGTACGTGAAATAAATTGTTTATAATATAAATAAATACCACAGAATTTATGGCGCGGCATGTTGAAGAGGAAACCATCCTTTTCCAAGATTCACATTTATATAATAGATTTTTTTTAATATATTATCCACATGAAAGAAACCACGGTTCAGATAACGGGTACTTTGAAGCCTTCGCAAAGCCGCTCATGCTTTTACCGTTTTGCTGCGTCAGCGCAGCAAGGAAATAAATATTCCTTCCTTCAAACAGAATAACGCATCTTCATCTCCGTCATCCTCCCCCAGGCCTCCTGCTGGACCTGGTCCTGGTCTCCGTCGTCAAGGCAGTGGTGCGTCGGCGCAGGCCAGCTCACAACCGCATGGACATGTTCGCCACCTTCTCCGTCGACCGCTACTCGTTCCCCTCCGGCCACGCCACCCGCGCCGCCATGTGTGGGCGCTTCCTGCTGGCGCACCTGGTGCTGGCCGCCCCGCTCAGGGTGCTGGTCCTGCTGTGGGTGGGCATGGTGGGGCTGAGCCGAGTGATGCTGGGGAGGCACAACGTGACTGACGTGCTGTTCGGGTTCTGGATGGGCTATTGGCAGTACAACCTGGTGGAGATGCTGTGGCTCTCGCCTCAGACCCTGCAAGGCCTGCTGGGAAACTTGAATCAATAGGCGGTTGCCCTGCGGGTCTGTAAAAAGGATGTAGAATTCAAACCGTCCTGTGACTAGAGAAGAGAGGTCTTATCGCACACAATTTGCTTCCGCCGTTTCTCCGACTCCCCAGCTCACTCGGCCTCCGACCTTCACCGTAAGACGTCCATTGATGGCCTTTCATAACAATTAAGGCGCGACAAATTTCAAACTGAACAGGAACATATTTGATCAGGACTCAGTTTCAGAAAGCAGGTTTAGTGAAAACTCTTGAGTTTGTTAAGCCTGACATGAGGGGGAAGTGGGGTTTTCAGTTTCAGAAAGGGAGGAAAAATTTTTCTTCACCAGTCCCAGACTTTCTCTTCTCCTGCCTCTTCTTGCGAGCGCGGTGTGGCCTAACACATGGCGTCAGTCATGTCCGATCTCAATGATCCAGGCGACGTCGAAGCACATTAACGGACAGAGATTTACTGTCGGAATCAAAATCCTGAGTTGATATTAGTTTGTTACTCAACAGCGATTGGAAGTCACCGTTTTTTTTTTGTTTTTGTTTTTTTAGTGCACATCAGTTGTTTCCTTGAACAGCGGTTTTTGAACTCACGTTAAAATATTACGCAAGATCAGGTCACCTTAACAATCAAATCACTGCGCGACCCCTTATCACAACGTGACCCGGTACACGATTCCACCAAAATCATAAAATGATGTTTGATCATTGAAACAAATTTGCACAAAGTGTTGGACAAAAGGATCAGTGAATAGTGATCTTAATCGCGGCGTGGTTGGCCACACTGAGGGAACGTAATCCCTGTAATATTGGAGATTACGTGTTCATATTTCTGAGTGAGCGGCGGCGTGGTGCAGTTGCAGGTCGGAGTTTGAAAGTGAGTGTTTTTTAAATAGTCTGTACAAAGTTAAGCTGTTTTAACAGCAGGTCAGTGACGTCTACATTTGCTAGTCATTTTTAACCCTCCTTTTTCACAACCACATCTGACAAGCTTAGACATGAAGAGGACGCACTCTTGATTGACGGGGTCACACACACATTATGCTGTAACTTCAACATTATCATGGCACACACAAATGTAAAATCACTCTTTTAAATCGTATACTCTTCTGTATTGCTCTTAACTGTATCTCGTGCTCATGAAGTAAATGTTTCTGGCGCGTCCCGGTTTTCACGTGGCTACTGCTTCGTTTCGGCGCAGCTAGCGGTCACGTTGGCGTAAAAATGAAGACGTTGCAGTGAGTTGTGTCATGCTGCCTCTCAAAACAGAGGGGATGTTGTAATCTGATGATGTTCTAAAATCTTTTTTTTGTTTTTTTTTAAAGTAGTCTGTGCCAATTGGAAGAGTTTGGGTCTCCTCTCTTCCAGCCACTGACCGGTTTGAACGCTGCAAGAAGGACGAACATTTAAATGTCTTGATGTGCAATAGTTTTGCGATAAGTGGAAGAAAAGCTGCGTATTGGAGGGACTCGAATCGGGTTCACGGGGCGATACACACCTCTTCATTGTGAGGTAATGAGACAGACGTGTGCCAAGCATCACATGTTTGAATGAAAGGAAATAACCACAGTTTGTTCATGGCGATGTCGCATTTTGAGGAGAAGAGAAACGATTTAGCTGGGACTCCTGCCGCGGACGCGACGGCGATTGAAACTGTGATTCCAAATACTTCAGTTGTCTGTCACCCAAGATGGCGACAGCTTGCCAAAATCCTGTTCTTTGGGACCATTCCATCAAACGGCGGTGTTGTACTTTTGATTTGTGGACATTTTGAAATAATCAACTGGGAGTGTAAATCTAGGTGCATCATTGAAATCAGAGTCATAATAGCATGCAGTTTTTGTTTAGGTTAGTAAGGATGTCTTGAGTGATCAATGATCAACATAGGAAGGAACCGTCCAAATGACAGAAATGAATAATACACACAGCTTTTGCAATACATGTTTGATTGTATGGGAATGCAAAAAAAAAAAAAAAAAGTCAACATGCACTGTAGAAATGTCAACTATCATATCACAGCACTGCAGTTCAATGAATGTTTGGAGATGTTTGTTTAATATATTCGATATTTTGTGAAACGCTTCCACTGTGTTTTAAAATGTCAAAGTTTTAAGATTCACAAAGGCAATAATTTCTGAAGTGGCCCAAGACGTTAAGAGTCAAATGGTTGTAAATCCTCCCTCCCGCTGACATTCCTCCTGAGCGTTATTTCGTCGGGAAGCTGAACTGGTCATGAAGCTTAATGTTTGACACAACACCTTCTCTGGATGTTTACACATGGCCGGGGAGCGTCCCTTACCCGCAATGACCCTCCGACTACACGTTTGTGTGTACTTGTACAGCTATCTTTGCCAGGACCAGTATGAGAAAGTCACCTAGGGTCCCGTGTGGGGGTGTGTGTAGGTGCACCGTTCTCAGAAGCAGCATGTTTGATCATTCACCTGCATTGGCATTGACCCACCACTTCGCTAAACAAGGTGACATTAAACCACTGAAACTTCCAAATGGCGCCGGGGGCCAAGTTGATGCAACTTTTGATCACATTTAACCAATCACGGCTGTTTTGAGGGCAGCGCTGCCACAGAGGCTGTCGACCCGCGTACCGAGGAACACGGCCTCCCAAGTCCTCGCTGGAAATGACCCTGCCATCTGAAAAGCCTGGGGGTTTTGTTTTTTTTTTTGGAGGGGGCGGGGGTATGATGTGTCATTTCTGACTTAGATTCTGATATGAAGGCATCCCTGAGAATCAGAAGATAAGCCTGCACAGCCACTGTGAGCATCATCGAGGTTTTTTTTTTGTTTTGTTTTTTTTAAAGACTGTATAGATTTGTGCTTTTGGCAAGTAACTCAAGGCCAAGAATCACCTTGATTGGAAGTCAAAGGGCATCTTCCATGTTTAAGCAAGAGTTTCACAGCGCGACACTGTTGAACCAGCTGAGGGGAGACTAAAGAGATCTTCTTAAGTGACTTCAGGCAGATCTCTAAACCTCTATGTATGTTTGTGTACGTGACAGGATGGAGTTGATCGTTTGTGCGCACGCACGCACACACACACGCACGCACGCACACACACAAACAAACACCTGTTTTGAGCACTGCCAGAACACAGATCTTGTTAAGGCTACAGATTCACTTGAATCTTGTGTGTTTATCAAGTCAATTTGAATTTGCTCATACGCTATTCCAATTATTTGACAGAATGATTAGCTCGGGTCTCGGGTATAATTTTTACTACGCATGTACTTTGATTTCTGAAAGTGTTTTGATCGTGTGGCTCAGCAAATGAACTTCAAACTCTGAATATCTGGGCCATCAAAGTTTAACAGAGTATTTGCTGGTCCATAGTCTAGACTGATTTTATTTTTGTTTTTTTTGTTTTTTATTTTTTACCTCTTTCATATGCTCTTATTCTTCAGTTGCTGACCAGTGATCCTCCCTGTCCGAGCTGCTGGATCAGGTGGTGGGGTTACCTGCCTGTGATGAATCTGAATATGCTCCATTAATTTTTTTTCATGTTGAGCACAAAAAGAGGCCTGCGCTCGGGGAAAAAGCATTTCAGCACCATGACAACGGGCCGAGTGTATTTCTTCTTTCAGTCGATGTCGCACATTCCACATGTGGGAAAAGCTTCACAATAAATAAAGTTGTGTTTATTTATCCGGCTTTCAGAGGATTGTCATGAAAGTTTTTGCCTGCTGTACGCTGTAACATATACTGTGTAATTACTGTGTAGACCTTACTCTTGCATAGCTCAAGTATATATACCTGTATGCTCATGTGATTACGCTGCGTTATGTCCCGTGTATTTGAAAGTCACAGCGGTTATTGCTGACTGTTCTTGTTATTTTTGAGTGCGAGTTTTTTTTGAGAATGCATGATAGAAATTGATAAAGTGGCATCTTCAGTCTTGGTCTCTCAGGTGCTCATGGCCTCTTGTCCGTAATTCAGAGACCTAAATCCCATTTAGGTAAACACATACTGATTAGTAGAGTGCATATCCTGAGGCCCCATCTTGATATAAAAGTCTGTACTTTGATAGCTCTCCTCCCACTTGACAGAAGCACGAGCTCGACGCACAAGGTAAGAGGGGAAGCTCACACACTCTCAATTCTGGTATTTTCTACTGCACAGAGATTAAGAGCCGTTTGCAGGCAGCCGGCACTGTTTTAGTGAGACGCGCCTGTTCTGCGTCTACTGCACCGTGACCAATGAAAGAGTAACAATTATAGATATGCAAAATATGTTGTGAATGATCAATAGTCGATATGCTTATTTAGACAAAGTTATAAATAAATCCGTTGAGGGTGGAGGAAGGGAATGGCGAGTTTTGTGACAAAGCTTAAAGGACATAATTCTTAATTGTGAATTGGAAATGTCTGAATAAAATTTAAAAAAAAGATGATATAAGTTAAAGGAAGCTACATTGAAAGTAATCATTTGAAAATGGATGTAAATCAAACCAAAGGGAGGGAAAAAAAAGGATTTAGATTTATTCCAGACGGTATCAAAGTAGTTAAGTGAGACAATTTTCTGCTCTGAAATGTGTGAGTACAAATGAATGTGCATTTAAACTCATGCATAACTAGTATTGCTAAAATCAGTATAAACTGCTAGACTTAATCTGAGTCTTTATTATCTGTAAATACAATGTCTGTCTAACCATCCTTGCTTCAGTTCAAATCCACACATTTTGATTTATGCACGTTAGACCTCCACTGCGCAGATACGATTTTTCATCCGTCCGTTCATCCACGGGATTTCATTAAAACCTGCGGAGCCGATTTTTTTCAGTAAGAATTTGTGAAGGGGACGAGCATGAGCTAAGGAATATATATATGTATATATATATGTATATATACATATATATTTATTTATTTAATTCACTTTGAATCAGTGTTTTCTCACTTTAACATCGCTGAAAAAAGTTTTTTTCGCATTTATTTTTTAAGGAAGAATCACATGGACCTTTACAAAAAAAAAAATCTAGCCTATTTCTAATACTTTTAGAAATGGCTTAAGTCAAAAAAGAGAGGACTGGCTATCGGCCTTGACAGACGTCTGCCTTCTCCAAGTGACCTTCTACTGCAGCTTCTGATGAAATCAACCGTTTTAACTGTATCACCAAACCTTCTGCAGTACTGCCTTGCCTGTGTCATCAGAGCACGCCGTATGCTATCTTCGCCCACGTCGTGACGTTTTTCCTGCTGCAGGTCCATCATGGTGCGCAGAGTAGCAGTGATCGGGGCAGGCCCGGCTGGGCTGACCAGCATCAAGGCCTGCCTGGACGAGGGTTTGGTGCCAGTCGGCTTTGAAAGCAGCGATGACATGGGCGGACTGTGGAAGTTCAAGGCACGCAACCGCTCTGGAAAACCTGCATTTTGTGTTTGTGCGCCAAAGGCCGTTTGTGTGGAAACATTTCACTTTTTGTATATTTGAACCCGTGTCTCTGCAGGAAGTGTCGGAACCCAACAGGGCCAGTATCTACAGATCCCTCACCATCAACATCTCCAAGGAGATGATGTGCTACAGTGATTTCCCCATTCCTGCCGACTATCCCAACTACATGCACCACTCAAAGATCCTGAAATACTTCAGGATGTATGCAGAGCACTTTAAACTGCTGCAATACATTCACTTCCAGGTGATTTAGCAATGGCGGAAGGAGGCGCAACGGATGCGTTTTTGAGAGATATTTCCAAAACAAATCCACTGTATGCCCATATTTTTAGACCTCAGTGAAGAGGGTGAGACAAAGACCAGATTTTTCTCGCACCGGTCAATGGGAGGTCTGGACTCAGACTAGAGATGGCGTGGAGGAGAGCCATGTCGTCGACGCCGTCATCTGCTGCTCTGGTCACTACACCTACCCTAACCTGCCTCTCAAAGACTTTCCAGGTACGGACGCTTTTTCCGTAAATGGTTCTGGATCACAATGTTTTGTCGAACTCCAGGCTGACTTATACGCCCCAATCCTGAAACGACAGCCGCAACCGCTTTGTAGGACACAGATGTTCTGCAATCTTGCCCTTGACACAAAAATATATCTTTTCCAGCATAGTGTAAATAAGGCTGAGTGGCACGATACGTTGAAAGGTCATTCCTCTGTTGCAGGAATTGAGACATTTGAAGGGAAATACTTGCACAGCTGGGACTACAAGGGGCCTGAGGACATGTACGGGAAACGGGTGGTGGTCATCGGCATCGGTAACTCGGGCGGTGATATTGCTGTGGAGGGCAGCAGAGTTGCCGAGCAGGTTGGATGGCAATTTCTTCTGAAGACGTCTTCCAAGTTTCACTGGCGTCGTTTACCCACCCTTCTTTCTCCTTGTCTGTGCTGTCTGGGCTCTGCAGGTTTACATGTCCACTCGTCGTGGTGCTTGGGTCATCCGTCAAGTTTCTGACGATGGCCTTCCAGTGGACATGAAGTACAACACGCGCTTTGTCCACATCTTGTTCCAGCTGTTCCCAATGAACTTCTTCAACTGGTTTGGCGAGAAAAAACTCAACGCCATGTATGACCACACCATGTATGCCCTCAAACCAAAACATAGGTAGGATACTTCTCTATCTGTATGCTTTTAATTAAAGAAACAAAAACAAACAAAAAACAGAGCAGAGAAGTGGAATCATATGCAGTAGCTGGCAGAGGAAGTAGAGGAGCCTACAGTGTGCCCTGAGTAAGAAGCTTTCTGGAAAGTGCAACCAGCCAGAGAAGCCAATGACCAAAGAGGGTCCATAAAGCATAGACAGAGATTCCAATGAATGCCACAAATTACGACACTCTGCAAACGCTACATCCTCCACCCACCTACCCCCACATCAACAGGCTTTTCAGTCAGATCCCAGTGATTAATGACGACCTGCCTATGAAGATCCTGTCTGGAGCCGTCGTTATCAAGCCAAACGTGAAGGAGATCCGTGGCTCCACTGTGGTGTTTGACGATGGCAGCGTTGTGGACAAGGTCAGACAGCTGTGGGGGCACCCTCAAGAGCGATCTGTAACTCCAATGGAGATGGGCATGTATCTCACTTATCGATGCTTTGCTGCAGGTGGATACGATTGTGTTCGCCACAGGCTACAACTATGATTTCCCCTTCTTGCCGAGCAGTGCTTTGTACAAGTCCGGGCACCGTGTGGGTCTGTACAAGCACGTTTTCCCCCCCAACCTGGAGCACCCCACGCTGGCCGTTGTAGGCTTCATCCATGCCCTTGGAGCCATTATGCCTCAGGCTGAGATGCAGGCCCGCTGGGTCGCACGCGTCTTCACCGGTGAGGTCGCGCCTGCTTCAGCTGCAAAGCATCGCGAACTGCACGTAAACACTGAAAGTTTCAGTTGCGGTCCTATTCCTCGCAGCATCAACGTCCATCTGTGATTTGAGTCCAGCCTGATGAGCTGTTTCTCTCAATCATATCAGTGTATATCTCAGCATTCTGTCTTTCGCTCCTCAGGGGAAAAAAAGCTGCCCTCAAACCAGGCCATGATCAAGGCTGTTGAGAAGGACACCGGGGACATTACCAAACAGTAAAGCTCCCCCACATTTCCCGATCTGTAGCCACGAATGTCCATTTTTCAGTTTGAATTGAAAAAAAACCCCCATAAGAACTTGCACTCACATCCTCTTTCAACTTTAAACATCTCAGACAGCGGTCTAGACACTAACTACAAATATCATCATGGTCATACAGCACTGGGCGCACAGAGTTGAGTTCTTGCTTTGTCCTCCCCGTAGCTACATCGTCTCAAAGCTGACGCCGCTCCAGGTGGACTTTGTCTCCTACATGGATGACATAGCAGGAGAGGTTGGAGCGCGGCCAAGTCTCCTCTGGCTCTTCTTCACAGACTACCAACTATTTAAGAGGGTTCTTTGGGGACCAGTCACAGCCTACCAGTACCGCTTGATGGGACCAGGGAAGTGGGAGGGCGCCCGCAGAGCGATCTTCACCCAGTTTGACCGCATGTACCAGCCTCTAAAAACCAGACAGGTCTTTAAAGAATTACTTATTTTTGTACTTTCTATAAGCGTTCTGTGCAATTATGATATGCTATGTTCTCCCGCATGACATGACTATTTAGCCAAATGCCGGTCTAAACATAATCTTTTCACATCCGTCTCCTCCAGGTGGATGAAGAGAAGCCCTCCATTGTTGGGCACTTGATCAAGCTGAGCCTGTGGGTCACGGCCGGGGGAGCCATTGTCTACTACGTCCATGATCGTCACCCGACCGCCATCCAGACCCTCATGTCCAAACTCCAGCTACAAACAGTCTGATGGGGCTGCGTCAGTCAAATAATGCGAAAAGAGCTCTCAGACACAATAACAATAAAAATTGTATTAGGATCTAATACCATTTTACGATTATGAATGATCAGTATTCATGTTTCAACATCTAATTCTGATTATTCCCCCATAGGTCTTATCATTATTTAATATAAAACAATATGAACATTTGGGTTTTTTTTTTAGAAACAGTAAAGAGCCGCAGGGTTCCATTTTGGTTTAAGGGCAAAAATTGTCCTTTTGGTTCTCCTCAAGGACACTTGCCACGCTTGGAGAATATCAATATTTGTAACTCCTTGGCAAGTTCTTACATTCTTGAACTCTCAGTTGTGCTATCAGGATTCTGTGGGCCTGATTTTATATCTCGCTGCAAATGTGGATCAAAAGTGATGTTAACGATGTAATGTCCTTGTTCCCTATTTAACCACAACTAATGTCTCTGTGAGATTCAACCGAGCTGCAGATTATCTCCTATTGTATACAATGTAGACACATATTTACAGCAACCTGGCAAGTGTTTTGTTGAGGATCTTCAAAGCTCATGTAGTTTTCACTATGATCTCGAGGGCAAAAAAACTATGGAACATGAAGTCTGCGGGGTCAGGCATTCTCACGACAATCACTGTTTGTGGTTCCACTGAGAACTCTAGTTCAGTATACTTCTGTTGCAAGGATGCAAACCTGCATCACCAACACCAGAGTCCATAAGTACTGGGACAACCACATTTCTTTGTAATTTTTACCCCTATCCTACCCCTATAGTTAAGTGTCCATATTTTTTAATACGTAGTCTCCTCTAACCCTCTTCTTTTCTGAGGGTCAGAAGTACTTGGACATTTGACTGACAGGCAGCTTCATGGCCAGATGTGGCCTGCTCCCGTGTTATTTCATGACAAATTATGCAGATAAAATGTCTCAGCTGATTCCAAGTGCTGGATGCGCATTTGGTAGCTTTTCAGAGGAGTTCTCAAATTGAAGTCCAAAAAGGTGTGGATGCAAGTCAAGCAGGCCAAAATTAGGCTGAAAAAACAAAACAAAATTAAGCTATCAGAGACAGCGAGAGCTAAAACTTGAGTGGCCAAATCAGCAGGAATCCAATGGGATGCTCAGCAGCGCCAAAGGACCCGGAAGACCACTGAAGACCACTAAAGCAGTAGAAAAAAGTGAGAAAAAAAACTGAAACAAGTTTCTTTGCTTCATTATTGTGGCATCACATATTTTTAACATTATTGTTTAACCTTAAACGAAAAGCACATGTCTACATATAATCTAATGACTCTCTAAATGTAAAGAAAAAATGTTGATAAATTATTTACTTTTTGGTCAAGAGGTCCTCCTAGAGCTGCGTGAGTTAACTCACATACATGAGGCGTTAATGGTTAAACTGATGACTCAGCTGGAACCTTCCCAAGTCTCTTCTGGCTCTTTCTTTTTACTTCCCTTTTTTTTTTTTTTTTTTTAGAAAATTCTGTGTAGAGGTTCGCTTAATGGGACCAGAGGAACGAGTCCCTCCCCACACAGCAATCTTCACCCAGTTTAGCTGCATGAAATGCAGCCACAGTTAATTCTTCCAAGTCATCTACACTAGATGTACAGTATGGTTGTTAGGTGATTTGAAACTGCAGTCAGATATGAACGGACGTTTGTCCAGTCGGATCATGTAGAGCATTTACAGAGTGAGTAGATGCTCTGCAGCCAGGGTCGCCAGCCCTTCTCCTGGGGGGCCGCAGCCCCGGATGTGTCAGGTGTCTCTCTGCTCCAAAACACCTGAATGAGTGGGCCATTGTCGCATTTTCACAGAGCTTGATGTGGAGCTGATCATTTGAATCAGGTGTGCCAGCTCTCCCGGAGCGGGGCTGGTGACCTCTGCTCTTGAGCTCGCTCACCCGGCTGCCCAGAATACGAGTGAATTTCCACTGAAATCACCAGAACGTCTGTGGAGAAGCACCTCGATACACGAGGGGAACTGTGTGGAGCAGGAGTGAATAGTGAGTGAGGAAAAGCCTTCGTCCTCCTGAGCAAGATATTCAAGTCAAACTAAAAACATGCGCTTACTCGCTCCTTTTTTTTGTGGTTTAGACCACTGCAACCTGCTTCGTAATGTTTGGAGACATCGCCTCTCTACGAACAGGGTTAAAGTCCCTCCCCTGCAGTATTTAACTGATTAGTTGATAAGCAACAGCTCAGTTCACGTGGAAACGCGGGTTCAAATAGGTACACGGGACTTCAGCAGCAGCCAGTCTGAAGAGGGCTGAGAGTAGCTGACGTTTTTAGACCTCAACAACAGGAGACCCTCCCCTTCCTGTTATGCAGGTAACAGGCTTTCTGCCGCTCTTGGCTAATTCACTTCCTTATTTGTCTGCCATGTTTTCCTGATTTTCAGAAACATTACTGATATGCAGTAACATTGCAGCAAATGTGCGTTTTCCTCGGAACTTATGAAAGCTCTGCTGTAAAGAATCTTTTTTTTCTTTGTTTGGATGTAACATTAATTAAGGTCTCCAACCACAGCCTCACTCGAGGTGATCAGTAACTCAAAAGCTGCAACGCTTCAGCTGTTATTCTGTCTGTCCTGTCAACAAAGATCACAGCATTTGACTGCTAAATCAACCAAACAAATATACCAGTCCAATAGCCGCAAAAGCTCCGTGCAACCGTCACAAAAGCTGCCTCAGCCATTTTTAAACATTTGGAGGAAAAAAAAAGGTCTACATACTGCACATGGAGACCATTGAAAGTGAGAAGTGTGAGTGTTTTATACTCTTAACCTTACCAAGTGCGTCATCACAGTGCGCTACACATCCACGTACCTGTCAGCATAAACACATTCACTGTTCTAAGGAACCCCTGTAAGAACCATCCGCGGAGAGGCATTAGTAGCATCAGTCTTGTTTGTGTGTGTGTGTCTTCGTCCGTCCCTACGCGAGTCACGGGCAGCGGCTCGACGTGTGGCCGTGGTTGGAGCAGGCAGTTCTGGTCTGGCCTGCATCAAGATCTGCGTCGACGAAGGGCTGGAGCCTGTCTGTTTTGAAAGCAGTGATGACATTGGCGGCCTCTGGAGATTTAAGGTGGGTGGCGGCGCAGTTTTGATGCTGCATATCCAATCGATACAACAGTTAAATCCACGCACAACAGTGACGACCAAAAGATGGATAAAGCAGTCAAACGTCCTTAGATCAGTGTGATGTCATTGTCTTAATCTTTTATGTCAGGGTGAGATCTACACAGGGGCCTGTGGAGCTTAGCTTGACCTTTCTGACCTTTTTTTTGAGTCTGGAAGTGCCTCTAAAATATTGGGAATATGCTTTTTTTTTGCCATGGATTTCTAGTTTTCTGCATCATCATAATCATCATCACAGATTGTATTCAGATTGTTTCGAAATCCTTAGCCCCAGCCTACCCAGCTCTCCATCAGAAATAAAATACACTACCTGTATGTTTCTATGGCTCATTTCTGTCATCCACAAAGATGGCTTCTTGTCAGTCAAAGTCGAGCTTGTACGCTATTTGGTATCTTTTGTGCCGACAGGAGTCACCAGAGCCGGATCGATCCAGCATCTATCGATCCTTGGTGGTCAACACCTCCAAAGAGATGATGTGTTTCAGCGATTTCCCAATGCCTGCAGACTACCCCAACTACATGCAGCACTCCCAGCTCCTGCGGTACTTCAGACTCTATGCCGAGCACTTTGACCTGCTCAAATACATAAACTTCCAGGTGATTCCAGCTTCATCACGGTAGCAATTTCACATTTCTATATATTGTGCTATGTAAATTCAAAAGTTCTTTGTGTGTGTGTGTGTGCGCGTGGGTGAATGCTCAGACCACTGTGAGGAGCGTAACACAAAGACCAGATTTCTCTCTGTCGGGTCAGTGGGATGTGATGACCATTAACAGGGACGGTCAGGAGGAGAGGCATGTCTTCGATGCAGTTTTCGTGTGTTCAGGCCACTACACCCATCCTGCCCTGCCACTCTCAGACTTTTCAGGTCAGCGGAAAAGTTCTTTTTCAAACATTCCTGTCAGCCTCGTTTTTGACAGGGCGTTAAATTACTTTTTTTTTTTTTTATTGTTGCATTCATCAAAGAAAAACCGCGATACCTGTGAGTGGTTGTATCGTCTGAATCTCTCCAGGAGGCGACGCATTTTCCGGCAGATGCGTGCACAGCTGGGAATATAAAGATGCCGATGCCTGCAGAGGAAAGAGGGTGGTGGTGGTGGGCGTTGGCAACTCCGGAGGAGATATCGCCGTCGAAATCAGCAGAGCTGCAGAGAAGGTGAGGCAGAGAAAAAGAAGGGAACCTGTCCCGTGCTTCTTGGCAGCAGTAACCTTTTGCCCTCTCAGACTTTCCTCAGCACACGTCAGGGTGTTTGGGTGATTGGCAGGATGTCCAGCAACGGCCTTCCCCTGGACATGACGGCTATTACGAGGTTCGGCAGCATCCTCACGCTCATTCTCCCCAAGACTCTGGTCAACTGGGCAGCAGAAAGAGTCCTGAACGGCAGATACGACCACACGCTGTATGGCCTGAAGCCAAGACACAGGTGACCCACCAGGATCACTTCCAGGATCACTTCATGATCGCTCTTTACCATTTTTAGGATACCCACACTGCACCACGGTTTCACCGTCCAGTGATGACTGTCATTCTATCATATGATTTTAGCTGCAGCTTAAGGCCCTATGAATTCTTCTTTTTTTTTCTTTTTTTTAAACCACAATTGATGAGCATTTCGCGTGCTCGTTAACTCGTCCAAAACGAGGACCAGGTTTGCTGTTTTAGCAAGATGGAGAGTTGAAACAAAGATAGCTGCTGGCCATGCCGAAGTCTCTGGCAGCATTTCCATCGCAGAGCAGGGCTTTAAACGTTAGACGTTTTCAGATGTTCTGCATTTGCGCTATCGTGTGAACCAACTGAACCTAAAAACAGAATCATTCAGTCAAGCCTTGAGGTGCCTGTTAGTAAACTGTGACTTGGCCTCTGCTGGAGTCTCATTAGCCAGCGCAACATCCGTGTGTTTAGTAAGTTCCAAAACAGCCATATGAAATTTAGAAAGCTGACTGAGACAAAGCACATGTCAGTGTGAGCAGATCCTGAGAGCAGTTATTAACCAATGGCAGATGTGTTGTTACATCTGGATACAAAAGCATGATTTTGAGCATGACATTTTATTGACTCATAATTTCCTGTGTCTCTAAGATTTTTGGACAGAAGACCTCTGATTAACGACGACCTTCCAGGCCGAATCCTTCAGGGGGCGCTAGTCATGAAACCTAATTTGAAAGGGTTCAGTGGCTCCGGAGTTGTATTTGAAGATGGGACTGTGGAGGAGAACATTGATATGGTGGTCTTCTGCACAGGTTATAGTGGACACATCCCATTCCTCCCTCCATCTCTGTCTGAGGGTTCGAACCAAGTCCCGACATTGTACAAGTGAGTACGTGGTGGCTACAGCTATTAGGTACAATATCAGCTGTCAGCAGTTTTTCCTTATTTCAGTCACTTGACAGTGAGGACTGTAACAATGTGAGGACTATCACATATTATTTTGATACAATTTAAAATGGTCATCTTAATGTTTGTTCAAATTTCAGGAGGGTGTTTCCTCCTTGTCTGGAACACCCCACTTTGGCCGTCATGGGTCTTTTCCAGACTAAAGGACCAATCATGCCCATAGTGGAAATGCAGGCGCGGTGGGCTGTCAAAGTCTTTGCAGGTAAATGCCTGTGAGGTTAAAGGCACCCCAAGGATTTTTCTAAGAATTTGGAATGAATTTTCTTCGTCAAAAGTTTGTTGTAAGAGTTAATGAAAATTCTAGGACTTTTAAAACCGCAGTGTTGACATCAATTTTCTTCCTCAAAAGTTTGTCGTAAGAGTTAATGAAAATTCTAGGACTTCTAAAACCGCAGTGTTGACATGAGTGATGACATACCTGATTTTAGCCTTGCACGCCCCTGCCTTGAATGACCCATTGCTGCATCTCTTGGCGCACTAAGGCCACCTGTAGATAATGGTTGAAGCTCCACATGCACAGCCAAATGCATCCTCATGTTCATGTAAGGCCAACAGAGGGAGCCACCTGTGTAACATTGCTCCATAGCACCAACAAAGGACAGAGAGCCAATGTGGTTCCTTATCTGATCAGCCATAACATTATGACCACCCGCCCAAATTTTGAGCACGTCCCCCTTTTGTAGTCCTGAAAAACAGCCTTGACCCGTCATGGCCTGGACTCCACTCAACCTCTGAAGGTGTGCTGTAGTATCCGGCACCAAGATGTTGTTCTGTTCGTTTGAAAGGGTGCACATGGTCTGTAACAGTGCTTAGCTGGGTGGTTCATGTCAAAGTAACATCTACAAGAATGGCAGGACCCAGCAGAACATTGCCCTAAGCGTCACATTGCCTTCACCATCTTGCCTTGTTCCCATAGTCCATCCTGGTGCCATGTGTTCCCCAGGTAAGCGAACCACACTCACCTGGCCATCTACGTAATGTAAAAGAAACATGATTCATCAGACCAGGCCACCTTCTTCCACTGCTACGTGGCCCATTCCTGGTGGTCATGTGTCCATTGTCGGCGCTTTCGGCAGTAAACAGGAGTCAGCTTGGGCACCCTGACTGGTCTGCAGCTGCACAGTCTCATGCGCCACAAACTGCCATGAGCTGTGTATTCAGACACCTTTCTATCCGAACCAGCATTACGTTTTTCAGCAGTTTGAGCTACAGTGGCTTGTCAGTTGGATCGGACGACGTGGTTGACCCTTTGCTCCTCACCTGCATCAGTGAGTCTTGGCAACCCAGGATCCTGTCGCTGGTGTACTGCTTTTCCATCTTTGGACCACTTTTGATTGGTCTTGCCAGCTGCAGACCAGGATCGCCCCACAGGAGCTGGAGTTCTGGAAATGTTCTGACCCAGTAATCTGGTCATCACAATTTTGCCCTTGTCAAAGTTGCTCAAATCCTCACGTTTGCCCATTTTTCCTGCTTCGAACACATCAACTTTGAAGACAAAATGTTCCGATGCTGCCTAATATATCCCACCCACTGACAGGTGCCATGGTAACCAGATAATCAGTGTTATTCATTTTACCTGTCAGTGGTCATAATGTTATGGCTGATCGATGTACGTACATACACAAGGACTCGGGATCAGTCAGCAAAACCTGTCACAGTAACTAGCGCCTTTTATCTTTCAGGTCTGAGTTGTCTTCCACCAAAGGAGAAAATGCTGGCTGTCACTGAGTCTGAGAGGAAAATAAACATGAACTAGTACACGTCCTCTCTACTTGGAAATTACTTAAAAATTGTTTCGCTAATGATGCCACATTAACAGCCCCCTTCCTCTTTTATGTTTCCTCAGCTATCCCCACCCAGAAAAGGCTGTGCTGCAGGTAGATTACATCCCCTATCTGGATTTCATGGCTCGGGAGGTTGGTTCAGTTCAGCTCTACATAAACCCGAGTTACGGTATGTGAAAGAGTCAACCATGGTGACCGATCTTGGGTTACAGATCGGGGTTCGGCCAAACCTCCTGAGTCTACTACTGAGAGATCCTGTGCTCTGGGCGAAGGTCTTCTTTGGTCCCTGCACCCCCTATCAGTTTCGTCTCACCGGCCCTGGACGGTGGGCTTCTGCCCGTCAGACTATCCTGACTCAGTGGGAACGGGTGGTGCAACCTTTCAGAACCAGAGTGATACCAGAACCGGAGTCCAGGCTGCCCATCCACTTTTCTCCCTGGCTACTGGCATTTGGAGGAACTCTAATAATGGCCGTGCTTCTGTCTGATTATAAAGTCATTCCGGTGCTGCAGGGTGCAGCTCGCGGTCTGGAAAGGTGCAAGATTTTCCTGTGGGACCTCATCAACATTACAGGACAAGAAAATGAGAGGATGTTTTTCTAAGAACCCAGACAGTTCAGGTGATGGCAAGCTAATCATCTTCCCCTCCAAGAAGAGGTCAGAAGAGGTTAAGATGTTAAAAAATAAATAAAACACAAAAAGGAAAAAAAAGGAAAAAGGAATTACATCTTGTGAAAATAAACCCTGTCAAAATAACGGGGATTTTTCTGCATTACTGCTAAACCGAAATAGAACATTTCTTTAGATAAAACATTAATGGAGAAATCTTGCTGTCATATGAATTAAATAATAAAGGTATGCATAATATCATAACGTACTTTAACGATGCTCGTGCACACAGGACAGAGCAGCTGTTCGCACCACCGGAATTTTAAAAGCTCCGGGCAACACTTACTTTGATCTCCTCTAATGTGCCCACGTGCACAAATGATCCTTCAGGAACGACTGCGAGAACTTTTTTTTTCTAAATTTTTTTTCTTTTTTTTTAATCAAAACTGACATTTTAATACACACTAAATGCATTTAGTTTAAAACATTTGAGCCCACATCAAAGCACTCTAACCCTTCCCTGAATTCAGCATGTATTTCTGTTATTAAAAGTCCGAGGTGTGATTACTTTGGCTCATCCAAAATCGAAATTCCGATGTTAAATAATTTTGTCTCAACCTTCGCAGCTGTGATCCCGAAAATTGACAGCAGGACAGCCAACATAACCTGACCGCCCCCTGGTGGCTCGCTGCTATATAGGTCATTAATTGCACCCCTTCCAGACTAAAAACTGACACTACACATCAGATGCATTTTTCCCAAAGACGGTTTGTGTCATCTTATGTAGTTAAAAAGCTGATGCACTGCATGTTCATATGTTAATTAGTCTCATAGGTTCGGTTTGATCTACATATTTGATGCACCATGAGGGCCAGTGGCTGTGAGTGAAATACTGATGCCGAATTTGAAGACTTTCCCTCCAGGCTTCCACAAGATGTCGCATTCACGAAACAGACAGATCTGAGGTCACAGTGACCTTGACCTCTAACCACCAAAATCTAACCAGCTCATCCTTACCCCTGAACTGACATTTGTGCAAAAAAATTGAAGGCTTTCAATCCATGGGTGCAGGTGTTTTTCTGATGTTGCCATATAATTGTGACCCAGAGACTGTTGGCAGATCAGTGTTGTCTTTAGAAATTTTACGTTTTTGATGTCACGTCAAGGAGAACTATAGTTTTGTAAAATAGGGTTTACAAATGTTGCGAGATGTTCACATTATCTTCGCTGCGTCACATTAAACAGGGTGAAGTTGTAGCACTGCGTCACCCTTTGTTACTCAAGTGACTCATTATCCATGTTAGCATCACAATTCGAGTACCTTTTTTTTAAATGACAATTTTCTTTGGTCTCGCACCCACATCTCCAACTCGACAGGACAGTTTGTGTCGTGGTTATTTCTTAAACTCTTCACTAGTTTTGAGTTGATGATTCACCGCTCTTCACCGCTTGCTTGTTAAAAGCTGACTGACAAGTTAGCAGGTTAAAGAACACACAAGAGGAAGAGGAAGATCATTGTGGTCCATTCATATTCTTTCTCTCTCTCTCTGTCTCTCTCCTGGCGAAGAAGAGGTAAGGGTAATGCAGTTTGTTTGTATTTGTGTTGGGCTGTTTTGCAGAGGTGAGATTTCCATTAAATGGATCTTTCTCTTGCCACTGTCACAAAGTACTTGCTAATCGGGGTCTCAGAAAACCATTAAGTCTGCACCTGCTTCTAATGAAAAGTGCCCAGAGACAACTTCTCTTTGGCATGTATAAACATGAGTATGACAAAATTCAGCACAAAAGGTAGAAAGGAATAACTGGTTAGCAGTCAACTTTACTGAGATTTGTCCCATTCATCTGAATACTTATGGAATATTCCTGGAGGATGGTTCTTCCAATTCGGCAAAAATTTCAATTTGGGATTCAGTTTGGAGTTTGGTAGTCAAATGTCAAAAGGTCAAGATCGCTGTGACCTCACTGGACACATTTTTGGCCACCGCGCTCTATAATCATCTGCTGATTAGGAAAAGATTTCCTTAAAATGTCTACAATGATGAAATGATGTTTTGAATGGAAAGGGTCAAAGGTCGATGTCACTGTGACTTGTATTGTTTTTGTCAGTGTCGTATTTCAGGGGTGCCTGGAGAGAATTTCTTTAGATTTGGCTTAAAATATAGACTTTGGCTCTGGGATGTGCTGATTCAGGTTTGGTGGCCAAGGGGTCAAAGGTCAAGGTCACTGATTATCACAAAAGTTTAAACAAAAGTCTAAAAGGATGAAACAAAGTGATTCAATGTTTCTACTCTTAATTCATTTGATACAATTCAAAGTCTTTGTTCCTTATATTATTAACCACAATTTTAACTCACGGAGGCACACAGTAATGGGCAGCAATCCTAGATTGTCTTGTCACTGTTGTTGTTGTTTTCTTTTTCATATATATATATATATATATATATATATATATATATATAAATAAGTAATTGCCAGAGATTTTTACACATTTCTGAA
>CAAKHG010042866.1:0-15569 GCA_901007715.1 Dactylopterus volitans | reverse complement strand
CCTTATATTATTAACCACAATTTTAACTCACGGAGGCACACAGTAATGGGCAGCAATCCTAGATTGTCTTGTCACTGTTGTTGTTGTTTTCTTTTTCATATATATATATATATATATATATATATATATATATATATATATATATATATATATATATATATATATATATATATATATATAAATAAGTAATTGCCAGAGATTTTTACACATTTCTGAACATCCTGCTAACCAGAATCGGTTTACCATGTTTGAATAAGAGCACCATAGAGTACAAAGGATCTGCATTGTCTCCTTTTTTATGGTATTTTGCAAAAAGCACTGGTGGAAGTAACAAATATAGGCCCCTTTCAAGTCCATACATATAAGCAATTCAGTGTTACTTATATCTGTGTTAATCGAATCGCATATTTGAAAAAAAAAAAGGTAATTGCGTGAAGTGTAAAAACCTGTCCCAAATTGGTGATGCACGGCTGAGTGGATGAGAAGGCTAAAACCAGAAGCAGTCATGAGGGAGACCGGAGCTGCGTAGGCTTTCCAGACCTGAGACTCAGCTGAACCTCATACCACTAACGAGTGGGAGCAGGAGGCGTCGCGGGAGGGGTCGCGGGAGGAAGGGATGGGTCGCGGGAGGGGTCGCGGGAGTAGGGGGGGTGTAACCCTCCCAACAGCTCAAAATGTTTGTTGCTCTATTGAGCAAAGAAAAACAGGGCAGCAGAGTTGAGACTATAAACACTGTGTTGATTAGGTTTTTGAAGGAAAAGTGACGCAACCATTAGTTAAAAAACAAAACAAAAACTCAACCTTGTTTAGCACTGGTCCGTCAGGGTCAAATTAACGTCGTCACCCTTGATTGACTCAGGCAACGTAGGAGGCCAAACTTAATTCTATGCAAAACAATGAACGACTCAAACGACCGGGTGGCTCGATTGTGAAAAAAACAGCCGGCCCCTCAACTCAGCAGTCCTTCCCGGCTCCCCTCCCCGACGGCGCGCACGTTTCCTCGTCATTTCTCAGCTGAAGATCTCCAGCATGAAGGTGGCAGTGATCGGCGCTGGGCCCTCCGGTCTGACCAGCATCAAGGCCTGTTTGGATGAAGGTCTGGAGCCCACCTGCTTCGAAAGCAGCCATGACATTGGCGGTCTGTGGAGATATAAGGTGACGGAGTAACCTTTCTTTCCCGGGGAATTTTTGCATCATGTTCTCGTGTCTTTGCTTCATCTGCGTCATGCACGGCGCCATCTAGAATTGACACCTACCATGTTTTTCATAGTTAGTTTTTGTAATCATTCTGGATTCGTCTGTTTTTGGAGAAGTATGTGAAATGTCCTGAGCTCAAATCATAGCTGGTAGAGAGCAGCTGGGTGGCTGATGTTTCTCTTTTCTTAACATTTCTGATTGCCCCCAAATCACTACTTTACAGTTGATAGTTATATGATACCAGTGCACAAAGCATGGAAAATAGTTGTTGATTTGAAAATTTTAAATAACAATCATGTTTTTTTTTCTGTTAAAATACTGATATTTACACTTGAGACTGTAAACACAGTGGAAATAAGTGCAATTTTTTTTTTTCTACATGGAAATGTAGCAGAAAGTTGAAACCAGAAACAATGACGCGGTATTTTAATTGGGACACATTGCATGGTGTATGGATGATCGCGACACCATAGTGACGCAGTATAGTGATATATCCTGGTTGTAGGGTGAGATGTGCCCATGTCTCCATCTTGTCTCTGCTTCCGCTCAACTTTAGGAGAAGCCGGAGCCTGGAAGAGCCAACATCTATCAGTCGGTGATCATCAACAGCTCCAAGGAGATGATGTCCTTCAGTGACTTCCCTCCTCCAGCTGAGCTCCCCAACCACATGCACCACTCCGAGGTGCTGCTGTATCTGCGTCTCTATGCTCAGTCCTTCAAGCTGCTGCAGCACATCCACTTCCAGGTCAGTGAAACTCGGGTTTGCTTGTAGCAGGAAGGAGAAAATGCGCCTCGGGGGAAAAAAAACCTAAATATCCCTGGAGTCAACCTTTTACTATAAATTCAGTCCAAACAAACAATTCGCAGTGTCTTTTTCTGCTTAAATAATCACTGCACTGAATTATACTGCTCTGTGATGAACAGTACAATGTCACTTGGGTACGTTGTCATTGGTGGAGGTCTGTCAGCAAGAAATTTGGAGGGGTGGAGCACGGGCAGAAGAACAGATAGATCCAGACATTATAAGGAAATGCAGAGACTTTGGTGGAGGTTTGTGCTCTGGAGTGGCCTTGAACATCCTGATCAATGTTGTTGATAAACATAACCAACTGGACACGTGTCAGCGTCGAAGCTGCTTCTTCGGGATTATAGAAGAAACATGTTAATATCTGTAACGTGTGTGTGTGTGTGTGTGTGTCAGACTACCGTGGTCAGTGTCAGGCAGAGCCCCGACTTTGCGGTGACCGGCCAGTGGGAGGTGGAGACGGAGAGCGGAGCTGGTCAGAGGGAGATCCATGTTTTCGATGCAGTGATAGTTTGTACGGGACACTTCACCCAGCCTCACCTGCCGCTCGCAGACTTCCCAGGTACCCAGTTCCCAGTTGTTTTTACTTAAAATCGTGTACTTGAGAAGAAGAGCAGGCGTATTCGCAGTGCGACATTTTGAGAAGATCACACTCACAGCTCTCAACCTTGCACACAACTGAGGCTCCGTGTAAAATCCTGTCCATTATTCTGTCCTTTGTCTTATTCCATTCCAGGCATAGAGAGCTTTGAAGGCAGGTATTTCCACAGCTGGGAATACCGCAATGCCGAGGGTCTGCAGGGGAAAAGAGTGGTGGTGATCGGCATTGGGAACTCTGGGGGTGATATTGCGGTGGACATCAGCAGGGTTGCTGAGAAGGTGCAAAGTTCTTCTCTGTACTTTGGTCTCTAGTTCAAGTAGCAGTGCCACACCTTTTTAGAGTTTTTCTCACTAAGATTCTCGAATAATTATTAGCATTCGCAAAACAGTAAATACATTTTTTGAAAACATACATTCAAAATGGTCATCCATGTTGTCAATAGAACAATAGAAGTATTTCCTGGCATAAAATATGGCCGAGGAATCACAGTGCAGGCAAATTCCATCCACATCATATTGGATATCTTCCCTTGCAATGCAACACAAAGATGTTTTTTTTGGAGATTTATTCGACCTCTGCAGGCGTCTGGTGACTTTCACATGCCGTGCACATGGCAGCCCGCGGTGTCATGGTGGCTGTTACAAAGACACACTCCTAGAATGATTTGCAATTTTAGCAGAAGGCTGACAAAACGATTTAATGATGTGCAAAAGGGATTAGATAATGCTGAGGCTGAACAAGTCTTGTTTTTATTTTTTTTTAGAATTTCAGTTCTGATCCCAGAGATGTGCCAAAGAGGCTGAGAAAGTGATTGGAAAAAAAACTGTCAAAACGGTGTGATGCTGATAATATTAAAGATGAGGCCGTGAATCGCCACCCTCTGTGATGACGTGACCTGCAGGTGTACCTCAGTACCAGGAGTGGCGCGTGGGTCGTCAGCCGTGTGGGGCCAGGGGGCCTCCCGGTCGACCTTGCCGGGACTTCTCGGATGGACATGATGCTACGAGGGCTCTTCCCCTCGTGGATCCACAGGACGTTGGAGAAGAGTCTGAATCTAGCGTTCGACCACAGACTCTATGGACTGAAACCTAAACATGGGTAACAAACTCATTCAAAACGTGATGGTGCGATCGAGCGCAGCAGGGCCTCAAAGTTCAGTGCGCCGTGCTGCCGTACCCCGCCATTTAAGGTTTCTCCTGAGGGTGGCGCCACAGGGCAGGTGTACGTCCTTAAAATGTCCAAATTACCATGTCGACAGGTCAGTCGAATTTGCAGTCAGGCGTGCGCCTTCACGTGCAGACTTTTCAGTTGCCTCCTGTCGCCTTAGCAGTAAACTTTAATGCCTACAACTATTTTGTGTGAAAGTACAAGAGGAAGATTTTAAGAGTTTTTTTTTAGTGCTGATTTAAACGACAAATGAAGAAATGCAAGAGACGCTGGAGAGAAACTGACTGACTGTCCTGTCCTGCTGGCAGCTTTTTTGCACAGATCCCCGTTGTGAATGACGACCTCCCAGCTCGGATCATCTCGGGTCGCGTTCAGGTGAAGCCAAACGTGAAAGGCTTCCTGGGCTCCGCTGCGCTGTTTGAGGACGGGAGCGTTATAGACGAGGTGCGTCCCCTTCCGAGACTGTGTGTCAATATAAAGTCGCATAATTTGGAAAATGCCATGACATTAACTGCTTTGATTTGACAGCATCGGTTCTAGGTTCCATGTGCTCTGTTGCCTCCAAATTTTAATTAACATTATGAGGTCGCGGAAGACAGTACATCACATTTTCGGAAAATTACCACTAATCACTGTGTTTTGTGTGTCACACAGGTGGATGTAGTGGTGTTTGCCACTGGGTATAACTACAGCTTTCCCTTCCTGCCCTCGGCTCTGCGGGCTAAATGTGGTTACAGGCTGCAGCTCTACAAGCACGTGTTTCCTCCCGGCCCGAGACGAGCGACGCTGGCCGTGGTTGGATTCATCCACGGCCTCGGCGCCATCAACACTCTGGCTGAGATGCAGGCGCGCTGGGCTACGAGGGTGTTTAAAGGTGATGCGCACCGCAGTCATTAGTATTTTCAAAAGTTACGCAAACAATACAGTAAATAAAACCAGAGATTGTAATCCACTCTGATGCTTATTAAAACTGAAGGGGTGCTGCTGCTGCTGCTGCGACAGTCTCATCCGCCACAACGTTTGAGATGGTTGTCAAAAATCTGTCAATAGATTATTTGCACAACAGCATCTTCAAGTGACTCAAATCTCTCCCCGTACAGGTTTGATAGCCCTCCCCTCGGAGGAGACCATGAAGAAAGAAATTGAGAAGGAGACGGTAACCATGCACCAGAGGTGGGGGACAATTGTGGAGTTGGGAAATGTAAAGTTTAGTTTATGTCTTCAAGATTCATATAAAACTATGAAATATCTATAAATCATACATATGACAGTCTGATACCACAGGTCTGATAAATGTGTTAAAAAGCGCACCCGTTTCTGTTAACATCTTGAGGACCGTCCACCCCAAGAGTTATGGCAGTAACTACACTAACAATCCGGATGAAGGATGACTCCCTGTAAATGGCTGGGGCAGCACGCACTGCGAGAAATTATGTTTGTGCAGCAACAGAAAAAAAAAATTCCAGAAATCTTCAAGATGACAGGAAAACAGAATCCAACACACACTATAACAGTAGTCATTGTGCACGATAACTAACGTTATAAAAGCTTTTTATAAGTTAATTCATGTGGATTTTGATCGGCTCAGTGTTTCTTTTCATTAAATAACAGGAAATATTCAGTTATTATAGCAGCAGTTGTTGATGGGGGTCTTTCAGTCTGCTCATCACATCCTGATATCATCCTGAATCCAGACGCAATCAAGGGCAGATAAAAGCATTTGATCATGGTCGCTAGGTTGGGGTGATAAATTGGCTGGTAAATTGAAATCCCTGCCTCCCAGCTCAGCTCCGTCTCCACGACAACGGACCTGCGCAGCGCCCTAATTACTGCCGAGGCCTCACTCATCTGCCCTCCTCACTGCCCTATCAGAAATAAGGCCCCGAGATACTTGAACTCCTTCATAGCTCCAAAAGGTTGCCAAAATAAAATAATAAAGTGCAAATATGTTTGCTTAGTCGAAATACAGACCGTTAAGAATTTCTTTCTTCTTATGGATGGGCACTTTTAACTTCCTGGTAACTTGCTGCTCCCCATTGGTTAGACAGAGGTGCTGGCCGGTTGTCTAAGCTGCAAACTGAACCTTTTTACCAAACTTATTACACACTTGCTGCCATCACAGAAGCACTAACTGAAACCATCTTTTTTCTGTTGCTTGTCTTTTAGAAAAACTGAAGTTATTCAGGATTTTTTATTTTCCACTTCAGACTAACTCTGGTTGAAATTCGACACACATACTCCCTTTTACACGAGACCTTTGACAATAATAGTAATAATAATGACCCCCAAAAGGCATCAAATCCGCACTGATCGTCTCTTACTAAAATCCATTCAACTTTCTGCATTTACCTCCTTAAACATTTGTACATTCACACTCAGAACAGATCAAAACCCTGAGTGGAAACTGCACTGGAGAGTAGACATTTAAGAAAAGCTTAAGTCTTATCCGGATTACTTTTGTAATTAAATTTACCCAAGTAAACTACAGAGCCTCGATCGACCTTCTGGAACTTTGAAATGAGGTCATTTTGATGTTGACCTGGGTCTTTCTGATCAGTGGTGACAGAAAAATCACTTATTTGGCACTTTGATCGATATTTCTGTAGCAGATCCATGAAAGGACTTACTGTTTGAGTTATTAAATTGAATGTTATGATTCATACGGTGCCGTAAATCCTTATGACCTGATGTCATGGCACATCAAACAGCAAAGAACTACTGAAAAAGAAAAGTCATCAGTTGCAGCTTCATCCTCCAGAAATGAATTGTAGCTCATTTAGGACCGAGGCTCCTGCACACTTAAAATCGGGTTAAAGAGGTAAACAAAAACGTAGTAGAAGAGCATTTCTGCCTCCATTTAGTCACTTTCTAAATTTCTGTTTGTTTTTACGGCGTTTCCATGGCGTCCCGTCCTGTGCCCCCCAGGTTTGCCTGCTCGGGACGCAACCCGCTCCAGGTGGACTACATTCCTTACCTGGACTCGCTGGCAGAGCAGCTGGGGGCTCGACCAAATGTGCTGCGGCTCCTGCTGACCGACCCCAGACTGGCGCTGCGGGTCCTGCTTGACGCGTGCACTCCATATCAGTACCGGCTGACTGGACCGGGCCGCTGGGACGGAGCCCGCCACGCCATTCTCACTCAGTGGGAGCGTGTGATTCGGCCCTTCCGAACCAGAGTGGTGCCAGAACCGGAGACCGGGCCTTCACCTCGACTGGGCATCGTTGTGGTCTTCTCGGCGGCGGCGGCGGCGGCGGCGCTCCTGTGCAGCTTCCTCTCCGACCGGCCGCAGCTGCCACCGGCGGCCTGGCCCGGCGCGCCGCTGCCCACCGCGCCCCTCTAGACCGGACGGCCGTGTTTTGCCTTGGCGCCGCCTGTTTGGCGTTGATACAGCCGGACTGGATTTCGGATGAGGGCGCATCAGCGGGCTATAAGATGTTTTCACCATTTAAAGTAGTTGACAAAGCAAAGAATTGGAAAGAAAAAACAAAACAAAACAAAAAACAAATATCTAAAGAATTATTATTATTGGCAGAGCCTGCATTGGCGGCAGGGTTATTCGTGTGCAACAGATGCGTCAATCCTGAGTGAATCAAGACAACTTCTTGAAGGTGTGTTCTGCCCTGCCAGAACTTTTATGGCGTTTATTTTGACCTTTGACCTGTTCGCGTTAACTGTCCTCGAAAGCCAGTGGCTGCAGGGGGGGGGGGT
The DNA here is from genome assembly GCA_901007715.1 of Dactylopterus volitans. NCBI lineage: Eukaryota > Metazoa > Chordata > Actinopteri > Syngnathiformes > Dactylopteridae > Dactylopterus > Dactylopterus volitans. The sequence goes on along the minus strand of CAAKHG010042866.1, from coordinate 8,091 downwards.
AGAACTAACTGCAGCGCAGCCCAGCGTGGTGACTGCGGTCCAGGGATCCTGCCGCGGGTGACCTCCATTAGTCCGAAGACAAGCTCGGCCGTCGTGATCGATCTCCCGCGGCGGCGCGTGCGGTGTTTTTTCCACGCGGGGCCGCGCTCTGTTTGCTTTTCCGCCGCTTATCTAACGCGGCCGCGATCCGCCCACCGCGGAGTCCAAACTGTCCGGCCACTTCTCCGCAATCCACCGGACCGCAAACGGTAAGGACACGCAGATGCAGCTCCCGTGGCTTCTATGTGCGATTAAAAAAAAAAAGCATGTTGCATCGCGCGATCGCGCTCAAATGTGGATCGGATGAGTTTAAAGCGCTGCGCGCGGCGACGGCTGTCGGCAAAGAGGTCGCATTTCCCGACAGGCAAAACCAAAGCTGTTTTGTGGTGTTTTTGATAGAACTAAAAAATGTTTTTTTTTTTTTTTAAAGTCTTATATACACCAGCCTCGTGTCGATCGTGGCCACGGTGTCGCGCGCGATACAGGTGGAACTTTTTTGCTGGACCGGCGTGAATCCGGTAAATCCGCCAAAGTTCGGTCCGAGTCAGCGGGCGCTCCCTGACGTATTGCGAGTATTACGGTAATATCAGGAAAGACGAGCCCACAAGTATAAACAAGAAAAACAAGAGTTCAGCATTAATCTAGAATGATAGGAGGCGGGTGGCGAGAAATGTGTCTATTGTTTTGGGGCTTTTATTATAACTTTATTATAACGGTTTCATTTGTAAAATTGCATTCATTAGGAAAATCAAAGAAAAAAATCATCCTTCAGAGGTGCAGCAGATATTTCACCCTCGCTGTGATCATGACAACTCATCTCATCCTACCGTCGAGTTTTAGAGAAAAATTAAAGACAAAGTTTCACCGAGTCGCATATTAGTACACCACTCGGGATATTGCGCAGATATTTCGCTGGATTCTCGCTCCTGTGATCATGGTAACTTTCATCTTGTTCTACTGTAGAACTTCGGAGAAAATTAAAGGCAAGGTTCCACTAAATCGCATTCTGCTGATCTCACGACCCACTCATTTTGCATGTGTCATGTTGTAAGATAATATTATTAAATTCGTGTTTTTTTCCCCCTCATCCATGTTTGGCTCGTCTTAGCGCCCGACTTAATACTACCGTAATACCCGCAATAGATAACGCTGGGGGGGTGGGAAGAAAATCCAAGTGCCGTCTGGCTTCAGCGGATAACGGCTCACTTGACCGCAGGAGTGCGAACTAGATGGGACCGACCGACTGACGTGACTGAGCGTTCCTCCGCACGACGCAATTTGCGTAATAGACGCGTCGGTTTTACGCGCGCTCAACCTCTCGCGTTCAACGGTCAAACGGGGTAAAACGGTGGACGTGACCCGCGGCGCCGTGAGTTCGCGCACCCAAACTGGCGTCCGGCTCCGCCAAAAAAAAACAAACAAACAAACAAAAAAAAAAACAGTGTTTAAAGTTCACTTTCATCTCGTCCTAACTCGTCCTGCGTCCGGCGGCGCCCGCTGATGGGAGCCGACGTGCCCGGGGCGGTTATGTTGTTTGCGGTTTCTGCTGCCCCGCCCCCACCGTCGGTTCAGTTCTCCACTTCCGCAATAATAAAAGGTCGGTTTGATGTTCTGTGTTCGATCCACAACGAAAGTTCTGCTGCTTTCGTGTGTGTGTGTGTGTGCGCGTGCGCGCGTGCATGGAGGGGAGTTAAACATTGGTCATTTGCATGTTACGCCCAGGCCAGTGATACAAATCAAAGCTTTCCTGGAGCACACTCTTACACTCTCGTGAGTAATATCGTGATTATACAAGCCCCCCCCCCAAAAAAAATGAAATATTAAAATGTCGCATTCACGCTGAATATGTGGTAAGCTTGTTTGTACCACATGGACCAGGGTTGGAGACCGGGGGTGGTGTGGCTGCTCTCCCCTCACTACACAATTTTTGCTCATATTGTCGCTGTTTCCATGGAAATAAACGGGGCATGCCTGATAACTGGAAAACAGTCAGTCATGCCAGTAGAATCCAATGTCATGAAACCATAGTTCACGCCGATGAGCTGACAACTTCACACAGATGGTGCCATGTCCCCGTTCAGTCAGCCAGCCGACTGGAGCCGAAGCTTTGAGACACTGAGATTTCAAACTGAATGCAGACCAACTAAACTGTACAAACCCTAAACCCCGCTTGCTCGATCTCACTGACGCTAAGATAAATGCCGAAAAAATTTGTTTTTTTTCCCGCACTGACCAGGTTTGGTGACGTGCAAAGTGCATCTGAACTCTTAAACTGAGGCGGCTGGTGAGGGATGTCAGTGTTTGTGTCCCTGGCCAAGTGGTGTTACTATAGCGCTGAAAGGGGGATTTGATCCTGTCACGGTGAATTAGCATTAACTTTTTTTTTTTGTTGTTTGTTCTGTGAGTGATCGTCAGTGTGTCCTCGTCAATGTGAAAGCACAAGCCTCTTTTGTAATGGTTGCAACATCCACAGGCGGCTCAGTGTTTGTCAGAAGGTTTGGTCCTGTGTTCTGTTTGTCAAAACTGTGTCCACCATATTAGAAAAATTAACAAAAATTATTCATGTGGCATCAGTATTGCAGGCCGCTGGTTTTACTGAATATCAGAGTGGTGGAATAATATTCTAGTATTAAGCCCGGTGTGCTGTTATACTGATTTGAACGCACACTAAATATCCAGTGGACTGTTCTGATTGCTTGGTCGGAACTGGTGGTTGTGTTATTTGGCACCTAAATGTGAAAGTCTTGCTGGAATAACCCCTCGCCATTTTGTATAACATGCCCAAAGACTGACTGGTGTATTTTTGTTATTTTTGTGCCATTGGTTGAGCCAGCAGCAGAGTTAACAGAGCTGAAGCAACAGGGCTGTAAAAGAGAGACAGCCATCGTGGCGGGTCGGCTCACGCTGGACACCGGCGCCGTTGCACATCAGTCCTCTGCAGGCAAGGGTTCTATGAAGAGTACAGAAAGTACACGAGTGTAAATTTGTCCGAGGGTCTTGAATTTTGGCGGAGAACCTTGTTGTGCTTGCCAACAAAAGTCAATAGATTCGTCGCAGGATCAACATCATTCGCCGGTTGAGAATGTGAGTCGAGGGAGAACCAGGATCCCATATTTATGGGATCCTTGTTGTTATTTTAAAATGAAACAATGGCTGAAAGTGCCGCACAAGGGGAAGAGCACCACTTCAATAATAGGGACATGTTTGGGGTTTAAAAAGTCAGACAATGAGCAGAAAACAGAAATCTGCAAATTGGAATTGTGCCATACTGTGTTAGATAGACTTTAATGATGCTTAGCTTGCAGTAATGGCTGCCGCGCGTGCCGTGCGTTCGAAAGCGTCTTTATTGCAATTTCGGGGAAAACGAATATACCGTGTAGACCGATTCTGTTGTGATTAATCCGTGATATAAATTTCACGTCATATCGCTGAGGCCTAGAGGATGAAATTCACTCAAGAAGACAACAACATGCCAGCTTCTTTAAATTCAGTATAAACGAGGAACGTGGTAAGTACAACCTTGGAATAAAAGTTCGTACTTTGTACTTAAGTCACTTTGGTGTAGTGGTTCGTTTGTATTGCGTCACTACTGAGTGAACTTTTAACACACGCTCTTTCTTCACCGTTGTGGCGTTAATATTTTACACTGTACGAGTTAAGAAGTTAACATTGCCACTGTTTTCATTTAAGCCGACACTGTTGATTTTATCCTTTGATAGTGGTTCCTATATAAGCACAGGCTGAGTGTTAGTTTTTAACCCTGCTGGCGCTGAATTTGCAATTTCATATTTGCAGTGGAAAACAAAAATACTCACCCAAACAGGAGTTTGTAGCCACACGAGGCCTCCTGTGAAGCCACCTCCCTTTGAAACTCATCAGTATAGACCGGCGCCTATAGGTAGCTTTAAATGTGCGGTGCCTCAGCCTGGATTTGGTGTTATTACAAATTAGCATCCATGCCCCTGAGATATGTCAACGGGTTGCAACGACCAGCAAACGGATGAACTCCTGCCCACACCTCAGTTGGCTGTGGATGGCACATGATGATGCAGGTCGCCACGGGCCAATGGGCAGGTCCGGGACTGGCAACCGGCCCACCACGACCAGTAAAACCAGGTCTGGACGGAGGAGACTAGTGGGAGGGGGTTCATTGGCTTCAGGGCATTCTGGGATGATACCGTGAAATGAATGGTCCCAATGTTCATTACGGCAGGAGCACCTGAGCAAGCCCGGGATTACCCGAGTGACCCCTCCTCAATGTTGACAATGTTGCTGCCATGGCTGCTGCTAATGACCCGGCAGGGTTGGTTGGTCTGAAGTCGAATGCGCCACGTGGTTCCCAAGACAAGGCCCAGCAACAGATGCCAGTAACACGCCTCTGCTGCACACATTAAAAGACCACAGTTGATGGTCAGAAGCAGGATTAATGGGTGCCTGACAACCATATCAGCAGCCCACGGGGGGCAGGGCTTGCTGGGATTGGTCAACATCTCTCCAGCTGTGACAGCAGAGGACGACAGATTTTTTTTTAGCAGATCCTGTGAGTTCTGATCCAACGCTCCGCTGGTAGGCTGAAATTTAAGACGCAGGGATTTTTTCGGAGGTGTCACGTGTGGCTACGACCTCTTGTTTGGGTGCTGAGTAAAATCTTTTCGCAGCTGCTCGGCTTCTTGTTATTTGCAGCTCCATTAATGCTTGTTGCTCACGCAGTTTTAAGTATGAGTCGACGTGTGGCTGTGGTCGGCGGAGGAAGTTCAGGTCTGGCCTGCATCAAGTGCTGTCTGGATGAGGGGCTGGAGCCTGTCTGCTTTGAAAGCAGTGATGACATTGGCGGCCTGTGGAGGTTTAAGGTGGGTGCCACTAAGAGTGAGTTGGACTTTCTTGTATTGTAAGAGTAGATCTGTTGCGGGAGAAAAAAAATACGGCTGTTTTGGTTATGTTGCAGGAGAATCCAGAGCCGGACAGGGCCAGCATCTACCACTCTGTCATCATCAACACCTCCAAGGAGATGATGTGCTTCAGTGACTATCCCATCCCTGCACACTTCCCGAACTTCATGCACAACTCCCTCATCATGGACTACTTTCGGATGTATGCCGACCACTTCCAGCTCACGAAGCACATACGCTTCAGCGTAAGGCTGCTCTCCTCACCTCCTGCCTACAATTACTGCCCTGTGTGCTTGCAATGTTGCCCAATCAAGAAAATCTCTCTCCATCTCTCTCTCTCTTTCGTTCAGACCAAAGTCTTGCAGGTGAAGCAGCGGTCAGATTTTTCACGTTCAGGCCAGTGGGATGTGGAGACTGAAAACAGGGACGGAAAAAAGGAGAAGCACATATTTGATGCCGTGATGATCTGTATTGGACATCACTGCCAACCCCACATGCCTCTCCATGACTTCCCAGGTACTGATTACGGGCTATAAAAGCCTTTTCATAGAAACACATACTGCTGATAGTGTCCAAGCCATGTAAAGAGACTGCTATTTAAGATGCAACCTTTGACATATGCACAACGTGGTTATACAACAGGTTATCAACAGAGGCATCACCAACCAGTCTTTGGTGGAATTTCATGTCTAGGGTGAAGTTGTGTCATGTCTGTTTACAGACCAGAGTCGTCACCTTGTATGGCAGTGACAAGCTTGCTTGTTTGTTTGTTTTGGCGGGATCGCAGGCATTGACAATTTCAAGGGAAGGTATTTCCACAGCCGAGACTACAAGACTCCCGAGCAGTGGAGGGACAAAAAGGTTGTCGTGGTCGGGATCGGAAACTCTGGGGGAGACGTCGCAGTGGAGCTGAGCAGAGTCACCAAGCAGGTTGGGGATGTCTGAGTAACACACACAGTAGATCGCTAGCACGTCCGACATGCTTAATCCGCATTGGCTCATATCGTGTCAGTATCGGACAACATTTTACTCACCAACGTCATTGCTTGGATCGAGGGACAATGAATCATCCAGATAATCTGTATGAAAATATGTCAAACAATGAGTAAAGCAAATTAATTGAGTTTTTTATGAAGTCCTAAAAGCCGCACGCACATGGACTGTGACCTCTTAACCAGGTCGCAGTTCTGTGACATCTAATGGAAATTTACAGGGGACAACTATTGCAACTCTATTTTTCACCTTTGTTCTATTTTTCACCACCCTTTTCACTCAGATACGGTTAGATTAGATAAAATTGCGTTAAATACCCTCCCGATAATTTGTCTGTTGCTTGTTCCTCTGGACTGTAATCTGCATCTTGTGGTAATTATCTTTACAACTGTGCGGTGAAAACATGAAGCAATTTGCAAAGAGTTTTCCTTAACTGGTCCCGAATGCGAGACGTGATTGGTGCATCCCATTCCACACTGTGCTTTTTTTTTTTAGTCATGTACGATTTCAAAAACATGCATTTAAATTCGGTGATGTAGGTACACCTATTACAGTTTTCTTTGTTGTTGCTTTTAATCATGTTTGCAATAACACCAAGTATTTTTACCTTTTCTTTATGCCTACTTGTACATGAAAACTATTCATAAGAGCAATTGGGTTTATATGTCTGTCTTATCGAAATACTTGCACAGACTGACCACCATGTTATCCCCCCTGCAGCTTTACCTGAGCACTCGGAGAGGAGCCTGGATTCTGAACAGAGTCGGGGATAACGGAATGCCCCTTGATTTGTCATTTAACAGAGTGGTGAACGCTCTGCGGAAAATTATTCCATTTAGTGTTTTCTGTGGCCTGGCAGAGAAGAGGCTCAACCAGAGATTTGATCATCGTCTGTACAATCTGAAGCCAAATCACAGGTACTTTATTCACATGTGTTTTTGTTAGAACGTCAAATGCCTTTTGAACTTTTGCATGTTTTTTACTCTTCAAGTGAAAGTATACATGTTATCACATCAAGAATTCTTTGAAGACACCTTGGCAACACAAGTCTTTGCTTTTAGGCTTGTTTGAGTGCAGACATTTGCAGTGTCAATGCATATGTAGCCAAGATGTATTAATCTGAATATAAATCTCAGGCTTTTTAGCCAACATCCCACAGTGAACGATGAGCTGCCCAACCGCATCCTGTCCGGAACAGTCCAGGTGAAACCCAACATCCGCAGATTCCAAGGGTCCAGCGTGGAGTTTGATGACGGAAGTGTGGTGAACGATGTTGACCTGGTGGTAAGCTCAAACTCTGTCGCCCACGCACACAAGCGGCATGTCTGCTCTCCCGCCCTCGTTGCACATTGACAGCAGTGCAGACGATCACTGGTATGTGTGTGACTGAGATGAGCCTCCTGTCCTGCAGGTTTTTGCCACAGGTTACAGATTCTCCTTTCCATTCCTGGCCTCACATGTGGTCTCAGTGTCCGAGAACAAAGCATCTCTGTACAAATATGTGTTTCCTCCGGAGCTGGACCGCCCCACTCTGGCTATCATTGGTCTTGTGCAGCCACTGGGAGCCATTATGCCCATCTCTGAGATGCAGGCCAGATGGGCCACACGTGTTTTTAAAGGTAGCACGGGCTTCTCCAAAAGTCTAACCTCTTCCTCATAGCTTTATCAGGACGTTGTGTTTAATAGGGCAGTGTCTCCTTTAATCAGGCTGCATCAAGCTGCCTCCAGTGGCTGCCATGATGACGGATATCCAGTGCAAGCAGGAGACCATGGCTAATAGGTTATTCAGTAGATTTACTCAACTGTCAGATTACGCTCCATATTTTGAATCCAAAAAACACCAACTCAAGTCTTCTTTTTCAGGTATGTCACCAGTCAGAGACACACCATCCAGGTGGACTACGGCAGCTACATGGATGAGGTAGCAGAGCTGGTGGGGGCTCGACCCAGCCCCCTGAAGCTGCTCCTGACTGATCCTAGGCTGGGACTGAATGTGTTGTTCGGTCCTGTGACCCCCTACCAGTATCGTCTCAGAGGGCCGGGAAAGTGGGGCGGCGCCCGCCAGGCCATCCTCACCCAATGGGAGAGAGTGGCCGAGCCCATGCAGACCAGGCCCTGTGATGAGCCAAAGAGCAAGAGGTCTTTGAAATGGCCTCTGATTCTGTCACTT
>CAAKHG010042865.1:0-23442 GCA_901007715.1 Dactylopterus volitans | reverse complement strand
CCCCAACCCCCCACCGCCCCATTGTCAGAATCGACGTCAGTCCCCCACAAACTCCCATCAGCGCTGACGAACATTCGCTGCGTTTGCGCCATCTTTACGCTGCTTTAGTTATGGACTCGCACAGAACATTCACCAAAGCTGAACACACGAGAAAGCACTTTAATGATTCCTATATTCATTTATTTCCTTTTCAGAGGTATTAAGGAGGATACCAAGTCATGATTTTAAAACACTGGGCTTCCTCTATTTGTCAATCATGCATTGAAAGCTGGAGTTTTACTTTTTAAAGTTAACTTAAATGTTTACACGATGTAGATATATTAATTATGAGTTTAACTTAAACGGAATGTCGAATGTTTCACCCGAGATTGACAACAATCCTGTCTTCACAGGCGCTGAGAGTACAAATAAAGGAGATTTTTAACGAAAAGCTAACCTTTATGTTGATTACGGCGCCCCCCGGCGTTTTACGGCAGCAGCTGCAGCCAGCGGGAGCAACCGGAATCCGGATGTCATCATCGTTTTCATTTGTCTCAGCATCTCCAGCCGAGGATCCCACCCACCGCCCAGCGCCCGAGCTTCGCAAACGCCGAAAAATGTCGGGTTCCTCCAACCTGGTGGCCATGAAAAAAGTGGTCCAGCAGCTCCGCTTCGAGGCGAGCATACACAGAGTGAAGGTGACGTGCGGGCCCGCCGCTTGTTTCTCTCCGCGGATAAAAGTGGAAATGTCGACCGTTGACGCCGACGTGCTAGCAGCGGCTAGCTTGGCTAGCGGAGCGGCGCTGCGCTAGCTAGCTAGCCGCCAGTCAACAGGCACTAGCGGTAGCAGGGCGTTGCTTGGAGAGAAGGGGGAAGTGGTGAGCAGCTGATAGTCTGTCGAAATCAATCACCAGCGTCGGGAAAAGAAGAAACCCGAGTTCTAAAATCTAGATATCGGTGGGCTTTTAGTAACGGCCGCGAAATCCAACTTTGCCTGCTGCAAGGATGAAAACTTTCATCCATAAATCGCCGACGAAACGCTGTTGATTCATTCTCACCAGGGTCGTTGCGTTTGGTTGAATCGAGTAAAACGTGGTAGTAATTGACTGTATATTTTGCCTTACGTGTTACCTAATATCATTCTAACCGATAAATAAATATTGTGGTTTTAACTCTTGGAGCGTACTCAATTATAAGAGAGTTGGGGCCATTATGAGTAGAATTTTTCCTATCAATAGCTTTACAGACTCTTTGTGATCCCCTGCAGAACGTAAACAAACCCCCCTCATTTTTCTTGTTGCTTTTATGGCTTCTTATATGTGGGCTACTTGAGAGGCCGCCCTTCGGCATCTGTGTCATGGAAGCGTCCGGTCTTTTGTCATCAGGTCTCCCAGGCGGCTGCGGACCTTCAACAGTTTTGCATGCAAAACGCCTTGCAAGACCCCCTGCTCACCGGCGTGTCCTCCAGTACCAACCCCTTCAGGCCGCAGAAGGTCTGCTCCTTCTTGTGAAACCACTACATTCATTGGTGAGTCGGTCCGCCCCCTTTGCAGACACCCCGACACGCGGGCCACGTTCTGTGCAGCCAGCTGATGGTTTTGTCTTTTTTTTTCCGTTTCGGAAAACCTCACCGCGCTGTTTGGCAAGAAGCTGCAGCAATTTGTCAATAACCTCTTTGCAGCATCGGCAAATTATTTTGAGAGATGATTGGAAATGTTGGTAGGTACATCGGTGACTGCTCGGCTTGATTTCCGATCAGTCGCATGTCGCAGATGGAAAAGCATCCAAACATCCCGGGAAACTTTGTGGTTCAACTCAGTTTTCCTGATTTTGTACTAAATATGGTGAAACAGACATTTTTGTTTTAATTTATTTTAAGTCCCAAGCCCCAACTATTGTCGGTGTTTTTCTCTCCCTTTTTTTGCTCATTTTTTTTTTGCTCTGCAGGCCTTCATTTTGATGCTACAGGGAAAAGTTGACCTCAACACTGCTCCTCATGCCAAGCCATTATACTGCCACGGGATCTCTAGAGTGTAGGACACATTGGAATCATGTCAGGAAGAAAACCATCTATTTTCAGCCACAGTAGAAGAAAGGAGACCGTTTTATTTTTCATGGCACAGTGTGATTTTTGAGTAAATTATTGTGCCTTTTCTATTGTTCTATTTTAGTCATCACTGTTCTGGACTTTTTTGTATTTAATGAATAAAAACATTATTACTCCAATGTTTTGATCGCTATTCCATTTTCTGCTATATGACAGCATGTAAAAATGATTTTTTTTTAAAGGTTTTTTTTTAATGACATACTAAAAGAGGGATGTTTTAAAATGTACTATACATTTGGGCCCAGCTGCCTTATCAATAATAAAGACAATTGGCTACAAAAGATACTCATTTCACATTTGTACAGGGTCACGATCAGTAGGCAAGGAAGTACTCAAGTAGGCTCAACACACAAGTGCTCCGATAAGGATTATCAGCTAAAAAAGTAAATGGCTGTGTCCAATACATTATTGAGAAATTCTTAAAACCTTTAGGCTCAATAGAGTTGAAAAAACACATAAAAATGAATATAATTGTCAGACGGTGAAGTGGCAATCTTGCCTCAAAAAATGCCACTAGAGGGATTTTAACGCCATTTTTAACTCATGATGATGTGGGTACAACAACAAGGTCCGCCATTGATGTTTAATACTTTATTCACTTTCAACTATTAAAACACCTACAAAAAACTGGGTGCTGAAAGATTTCAAAAGAGCCCTTATACAAAATCGCAAGCACGGTTAAAAAACTGTGTGGCTTCTTTGTACTACCAAAACCTCCTCAGGCTCACCTGTGACTCCCCCATATCATCTCTGCCTGCCTGATTGCCTATGCCCACAGGTGTGCAGGTAACCATAACAACAAAATGCCCAACACCAAAGCTACACCTTCATAGACAAACAACCACATAAACACACAGCATACATCCAAATTGGCCACAGCAGACGGAATAAAGTAAAACGGGGTACCCTTTGCACGGCAATCACATCTGATGGCTTATCTGGCATTTAGTCATAGTGAAATTAGTCGCCGCTAGTGCAGCAAAAGTATCAGCGGAAACAGCGCCCTCTAACGGCAACCCGGCCCCCAGCTGAAATCCCCGGTGCCGCTCTCGCGATACTTGAACGGCCAACGGACGTCAAGCGTGCACAAGCGAGACCGCCAAACATCCCCCCCAATGGAGACGCGCGCGAGCTGGTGGTGCGGACGGTCCGGTTCGGCTGCCTGAGCCGCGGCTTTGCCCCGGTATGTCCGACGTTACCGCCGCCGAGAGGACAGCAGCAGACGACTGACCGCTTCGGTGCCCGCCGGCCGGAACAATGAATCATGGGACCGCGTTGCTGTGGAAACGACGGTAACCCATTTTTTACCCCCCGCCCCATTTAAATCGCCACAGTTTAGCTAACAAAAGCGAGCAAACCGTCGGTCCGCGTCGCCCGCGCGTAGCCGGCTAGCCGGGCCCGACCCCGGTGCGCTTGTTAGCTTGTCGCGTCCGGTTCCGCCAGGTGCCGGCGGCTTCCTTGGTGTCGCTATATGACAAAGAGCTAATTCGCTAGTCTGTTTTTGTTTGTTGTTGTTTTTGTTGGTTTTTCTCTTTTTTTTGTCGTTCTATATTTGGCCCCCCGTGAAAACCCAATCGACATCCTGCTATTTAAACGGGAGTTCGAAACCCAGCCACCCGCGATGATGCTCCAGGACGGGTCGGTGCAGCTGCTCTGCCTCACCGCCGGCAGCGGCGTCCCTCTCTTCATGAGGGGAGGCTCCAAGCAGCTCCCTTTCTCAGTCATCGGCTCCCTGAACGGCGTCCACATGTTCGGAGGCGGCCAGGGAGTCGCCCTGTCCTGCTGCGAGACCGAAAGTGGGGCCAAAGTGGTGTGGAGAGTTTTCCAGGACAGCATCATGCTCATCGCCGTGAGTGGAGGGGGACAAGGTGGGCCGGGCGGCGGCAGAGACGGAGGGCTCCGCTTGCGGCGTCTGCTGGAAAACGTGTGGAACTGCATGGTCCTGGTCCTGGGGCAGGACGAGCTGGCCAGCGTGAGGAACGTGGAGCGGCTGAAGAGGGACCTGCGCTCCTGCTTCGGCCTCATCGACCAGCTGTTGGAGGACAGGCAGGAGGGCATCCTGGGTAACCTCACGCACTGCGCCGACTCCTTGTTGGCCCCGAACGCAGCCCTTCTCCAAGAGGCGGTTGAGGGCTTTGCGCAAGCCGCGGACAGCGAGTTCGGCTGCCTTGTCGTGCACGGGCGCGTGGCGGCCGCGACAGAGAAGTGGTGGCGCCTTGCACCACAGGAAGTTGTGCTGCTTTCTGCCTTGTTGCGCTCCCTCTCGGCCTCAGGATCCGCCTCTTGCGACTACCCGGTGTTCCTCCCCCAGGGCAGCCCCACCGTGGCCCACCGCCTCCTCCGCTTTCAGCTGCTCCCGGGGGCCGACGTGTGCGTGCTGTGCGGCCCCACGCCCTCCCTGCACCGAGCCGAGAGCGGCCTCGTGTGCCGCTTCTGGTCCCCCTTGGTGGAGACCTTGAGAGACTGCCTCGCTGTGGGTGAGCGCTGCCTGCCGGGCTCTGTATCACTGCGCCCCGATGTGCTGGCACTTCTCCTCATCAACCGAGAAACGCGCCGCTCGGTCTCCTGCGTCCGGGCGTCCGCCGGTCCGCCCCACGGCGAACCGCCTTTGCCCTCCCGGGCGCGCTGCTGGGAGCTCCTGAAGCTCTTCTACATCTTCGGCATGACGCGCTACTTCAGCCAGGAGGAGACGTCGTGCGTTTCCCCAGAGGAGAAGGCCCACAGAGGCCTGGCGGAGAACTTTGCCCTTGGCTTCTCCCACCAGCCGCTACAGTGCTACTTGGTCACGGAGGAGTGTAAAAGCTACGGACTGCAGACGCCCCAACACCAGCTTTTCCTGCTCGCTCCAGCGTCGGTGCCCACGTTTGCCCTGCGCTCGGTGGCGACACAGACTCTCTCTGACATCACTGCAGCCACTGGCTTTTAATCACTGACTTCACTTGGGTGCAACATCTACAGTAGATTTGTGTGTAGATATTCATTTCCCCCCCCCTCCATAATCGCCACCGTTATTCGTTGAGTAATTCGTTGATTCATGGACTACTTGAAAGAGGGTATAAAGAACCACTATTTGTGACATCGCCTGGCATTTTTATCAAATGTCCTAAATCAAATACTTGAAAACAACTGAAACTTTTTGAAGTGCAGCGCTGCAAGCGTTTGAGAGGCGGGAACCGTGGAGCAGTCGTGTCTTAACGTCACTGGAGTCAAGGTTGCACCTGTCTGCAGCGAAAACTGTTGAAAGTTCAGACGAGCTTTGTTGACTGAATGTTGATGTAATCGCAGGGAAGGTTTGTGTAGCCAGGAAAAATGTACTTATGGGGCGGTTGAACATGTGACGCTGGGTCAGACTCGTTCCTGCTGTTTGACATTGCACTTTACGAAGAGTTGAAATGAACTCTGCTGGTTTAGTTTCTATATAAAATGTGTCAGTATGCTTTCTCCGGGTCTTTGTAAACAAAAAAGGGCAAGTCTGTCAGCTGGGCAGTTTTTTAAATATTACGATTCGGACAGTTGATAATAAAATGTAATTGCATCTTTTGTAGCGGCTCTATCTAAATTTTCTTGACATGATAACAATAGACGGCGTCTGCACCTCTGTTCCACCACTAATATCAGACAAAGGAAACGACAGCATCTCAAGCGTCACAAGTGAGTGTGAGTTACCCATAAGTACGCCAGAAACGGCCTAGGCATCCTTTAAAATGAAACGGCGCCATCGACGCGCACTGCAGCGACGGAAATGGGAGCGCTGACTGTTGACAGAGCGCCCGGCATCGCTGAACAAACGCCTCAAGCCATGATAATAGATTTTTAAATAATTTTCACTGTGCCATGAGCTGTAACTGTGCCGCTGATATAAACAAAAAACAAACAAAAAAACTTAACGAGGTTGTGCCTTATCATTTTTCAGTGTGAAGCCGCAGAGTTTTTGCTGAGAGCCACGTCGGAGGAGGCGTTTGACATCCCAGTAAACTAGATCATGATCCCTGTTTATCTTCCGGGGGCACCTCTCCGCATGCTCGCGTGCCCGAGGATGGAATGTCAGACAGCGGATCGCATGCTGCATTTCCCGGGTTGTTGTGCAACATAAGCTGGGAGACGGTGTCATAAGGGCTGACCTTACTCCCCCAGGCTGACCCAGCAGCAAACGCCTAAAAATACTCCCTAGAGACAGAAACACCAGGAATCAGAAGCCGTTCGTTAAAGCCCATTTATTTTATGCATGGCTCACCTGTTTTTGTTTTCTGGTCAGGTGGAGTTGCATTAAGCCCCCCTCTATAGAGCAAAGAGGAGGCCCAACTCCGGATAGGAGGAGCATTCATAATTATTTTTTTTTTTAGGATAAGTAGCCGCGGAAGTCTCCTCCCTAACTGCATGTGCGCTCGCCGGTGCTGCGGGGCCACAAAGCGACGTAGAGCCCCGTGGAAGCCCAGGCCGCTGCACCCGGTTCGCCCGCCCGCCCGTCCGCGCCACGTCCCGAGCCCGCTGCAGAACCGAGCCTTGATTGACAGCCTCGACGGTGCGTAGAGCCGCGGAGGAGGGACAGGGGGTGGGAGGACGGCGGGCGCGAACGCACGCAGAGGAGGGGGGGCAGGGAGAGGCGGCTCGCCGCGGCGCTGCCTGCCGCGCGTGTGTGTGCAGAGTTTACGCTCCAAAAATTCCAGACCGAAAAGCTCGCGCGCGTGTTTGTGTGTGTGTGTGTGTGGATGCTGCCGCCACCGTCCCAAGAAACCATCCCGGGATTTGATCCGCTCCCCCCCCCCCCCTTCACCCCTCCTCCTCCTCCTCCTCCTCGAAGCCCCTTAACTACTATCACGTCAGAGAGGTCCAAAGGTCCGAGCGCCGAGTCATTTTTTTTTAAGAGTGTGGCTGCACTTGCTCGGCTTTTGATTTCACTCCTTTTTTGTTGTTGTTGTTGTCGTTGTTTCTCGGGTGAAGCAGGCGGCGCGGGTCCCCCACCTCCACCACCACCCAGCAGAAGTTACACCGCGAGTTCGTACGGGGAGAGAAAAAGGGGCAGCGCAGCATGTCGGCCACACGGATGCAGCTGCTCTCACCCCGCAACATTCGCATTCTGAGCCGGGGGCGAAGCGAGCTGCTAGCGGCTAGCGGCGGAGCGCGGCGGCCCGCCGGTCCCAGGCTCCGCTCACTGACCTCCCCCCCTCTGTCCTCATCCTCTCCCGGCAGAGCCTTGTCGAGCCTGAGTGCGGCGCGCAGGGGGCTCCCCAAAGAGAAGATGACCGAGAACGGAGTGGCGTCCCGGGCCAAGGTGTTGACCATCGACACCATGAACCCCACGGTGAAGAAGGTGGAGTACGCCGTGCGGGGGCCCATCGTCCAGCGGGCTGTGGAGCTGGAGAGGGAGCTCTCAGAGGTGCGTGGAATTTGATGCCACATGTTTCATATCCGACCTCTTCTTATTGACACACTTCTCAGTTTTGCATTTAAAGACTATGTGTATGCATTGCGACGATTGAATCCGTTTAATTCCTGAAAGTCTTATGCAGAAACGTATGCAAGTTTTTTTTTGTATCAGCCAGTCCAACATATAATTTACCACTCTAGCTGACAAGTTGAAACTTTTTTTCTTTTGTAGTCTGTTTCATTTTAAAACAAGAGAATGGATGTTCATATCTGTCATAACGCACCAAACATGTTAATTTGTTGGGGAAATCTTAAAAGTTAATTGCACTTCAGGTCCTAGCCACAAGCTGGGTTAGATTAAGTCAAGCGGTTAAAGTAAAGTAAAAATGTTCATTTTCTGCTGATGAAAGCTCGCGGGTTTTGCCTCACACATTCTTGGTTATGATCTCCATAACAACCATCTTTGCATATCCCTAAAAGAGAACTCATTGTCTCCTCCGACCTGCTGAGCTCAGCCCATGCCCTCTTGCCAAAGTCCACCAGTTAGTTAGTAATTTCTGTTTGATCGCGTCCTATTTTCTGCACGTATGCGCCCCGGTGGCATGTTACACCCTCATATTAAATAATCCGGTTTGGCCTGCGGTGTTAATAATTTCTTAACTCTTGTTTATTTCAATCAACTCTTGCTGATTGTCAGTGATTTTTTTTTCTCTTCACTTTCCCTTTTTCAGTGTTACTTATGAGGTCAAAGCCAATCATTTGAAACAGTTACTGCTTTTTCCCGTCTTGTTTTAATCCCCGTCTGACTGACTGGCCGGTCGTGTATCTGTTACCTCACTTGACTTCTGTCTAAAGTCTCCATCTTGGCTTATGTGTCTGTCCACCGTCGTGCCTTTCGTTTAAAAGCCATAGACATGCGTAGATTTCCAACTTTGTCATCAGTGGTCCTCCGAAACATGGTCTGTATGAGACTCAGACCTTTTTCTGGAGCCTTTTCATCCATACTGTGACTTATTTTTTGTTGTTGTTTTTTTCAAACCATGTAATTTGGCAATATAAATTTGGATCCATTTGCACATTCCCCTTTTTTTCCCCAAAGCTCCGGCCCATGCGCTGCCCTTGCACCGTTTATTGTGGTGATGTGGCAGCCAGCTGTTGGTGTACAGAGTGCAGTCGGGCGTGAAATCCGTCTTGTGTTGAGTGCTTTGCTCAGGAAGGAGCCACCATTTGAACAGGTTCTCGCGGACGCAGCAGCGTGGGCCGGCAGCGGCTGTAATGACAGTTGTGACCTTCTAACCAGATGGCTGAGAGGCATCAAAGATTGTCCCTCCTGTTTGCTCCGGCTGATGCTCGTCGGCGAGCAGATCAACGTTAGATCAGGCGTTATCGAATTGATATGTAGATGTTCAAAAAGCAGAAGGAATTGCAGTTGGATTCAGCTGTGGAAAAAAAAATCAATCCAGATGGTGAGGGATGGGAGATTTCTCTTTTTAACCGAGAATCACATTCCCTTCTGGAACAGGACAAACTGTGATTTTTGTTCACTGACTGCAGACTGTACTACTTCCAGTCTTTCCAATGGTGAAGTTTCCATATAATCCTCCTAGGTTATTTAAGATAGTTCGGGAACACTGAACCGCATGACTGAAGACAATGAACTCCTCTTTCCAAGTTTGATTTGAGGTTGGGACGGTGTTGGATTACATTGGGAAACAGGTCACATAAGTGTTCCCACTTTTGTCTGGGAGTTAAGCACCATGATTACACACTGTGATGCCCTGATCTTGTTTCTCACACACCTTGGTCCCTTGAACCGATATCTCTGCCTTTTTATTGTGATAACAGGCATCCCCTTGTTTTATTTTTTGTCCCCCCTTAATATTAGAATTGTGGTAATGGGAATAAAAACAAGCCAAACTGAGCCAACTCACTGCACCAGTAAACAAATGCACTAATAACGGCTGCACACGCACATATTGCATTGTGGACTTGGATTTTGTGCTAATGAGCAGGGACCTGGAGGGACGCACACGCACACACACACACACACGCAGTGCCTTTTCTTTCTTTCTTTCTTTCTCTTTTTTCTTTGGTCAAACATTTTGAACATGTTCTCCCAGAATGAAAGGCTTAATTAGCAAACTCCTGAAAATGGTTTTCCACGTATAAACTGTTTCTAAGTTTGCATTTGTGCTAATCTTAGCACTGGAGGCATTTAGTAACGGCATACTGAAAACAAAAACGTACAAGTGGACAGAAGAAATCAGAGGCTTTTTCTGTATAATTTCATCAATTTTAAAGGACATTGGTAAAACGTTGGCAGTAAAACGTTATATCCCACAAGCCTATATCAAAACCACAATTTGACCCTCTCTTGCAACATCAGCATTGTGTGTGCGGTGTGACTGCTTTATCAGTGAAGGACAAAAAGCGCAGGCATGTTGAGGTCGACCCCAGAGGTTCACAGAGGGGTGTTTGTCCCTGCGAGAGCCCCATCTTGATTGGGAGGCTCTCTCGAACAAGGGGTGGGACTCACTCCCTACGGTATTATTGGTCCAGACGCCGGGACGCCCTCTAACTGTCTGGCCAATGGGAGAGGAAGAGAACCAAAATTCCTAAAATCTGAGCTGGATTGGACAAATTAAAACAACAGGCTGCTCTGATCACCTCGGGGTTTGTTTTTGCGAGGTTGTCTGCAGTGTCCCGCTGTTTCTAACTGCAGGTGTTTTAACAGCGTGTGTTTGTCCATGCTTGTGTTTCTCCACGTCACTGCCTGCATTGCTGATTGCGGTCTCAGCTGCTCCAGAGATAATCTTTCAGATACTTTATATTAGTGGCCTGGAAAACAGTAAATGTATACATTTATTATGGCAATAAAACAGCCCAATTATTATCTTTTTTTTCTTTTTTTGGACTTCCTGTTTCCTGCTGCTGTTAAGCCGTCATAAAACCTGCTCTCTCTCTCAGGCTATGTCAAGGAGGTTAAAAGCTCCTGCGTGACGCATGTCTGTGTTTGTGTGTCAGGAGGTTAATGGTATCAGCAAGATAAGGTGGTTTGCACAGGCTGAAACTTTGTTCTTTTTTGGACGTGTCCGCATGAAGGCTGTCGTAAAGACTATCAATATCGGCTGCATCTGGCGCGTTGCCGCAGTGCAACCTCACCGATTCAACCAAGATCCTTGCGTAGAATATGTGGGACATTTGCAAAAAGAAGAGAAAAAAAAGATGGCAGGAAATAGATGTATGCTCAAGTGCACCGCAGCAGTGTGCAAAAGAGAGAGGCAGTAACGGAGTTCAAGGAAGGAACAGCTGTCTGTTTGAATCTGAATGTAGGTAATTTCGCGTTTTACACGGATAATTTGATTTGTGGAATTTTTTTTTCCCAGAAGCCGTCCAATTAAAGGTACCCTTTTGAAAAGGTTTTTTTTTTTCACACGCAGTGTTTCTCACTGACACACAGTGTTTATCCTTGAATCCCTAATAACATGTTGAAAACATTCTGTTCCTCGAAACAAAGCCTATTTTTGGATGAATTTGAAACCCGACTTGTTCGCGTTGGCACAGCAGGTGGCCTGGTTTCTTGCATTTGTAGCTACAGTCTCAGACACATTGCTGCCACCAAATATTGAACAGTGGAGCGGTGTGAAGCCGTCGGCATGACAAGTGTGCCGCGCCACCCCGACGCACCTGTGCCCTTGCTGCTCACTGCCCTCTCTGCATTACATAAACTCAAGATCATACAACGCGTATTCGGCTAATTTCTGGCCAAAGTAGATGGAACAGCCTAACAATTAGAGTTTCAGTGAGATGCATGAACAGGTCTCAACAGTGCAGCTTACTCTAATAAATCTTAACATGTAGATTTTCACTTCCAGATAATTTTAGATAGGTTAATTTACTACAAATGGTAAAATAAGGTGTTGTAATGAAAAGTAACACGGCAAGTTTTTGCTCCAGCTTGACTGAGTGATGTCATTTAGATGATGTCATTGCACGCTGGCTCTGATGTGTCTGTGACGCTGATGTCATTAGGCGTTCCATGTCGCTTTTATGCGCCTTTGATGACGATGATATGAAGTTTGCTGTGATGTCAAAGTATGTATAGATTGACAAACGTGCACGCGTGCACTTTATCTGATTTGTGTGTACACCGATGGAGCATAACATCACGGCCAGTGCATGTTTACCACAGAATATGATGCGGTAGCCCTTAAATAGATTCTCGCCCTCAGGAATGACTGAATGAATGACTGAAGGTTTATTTCAAAGCACCAAACAAATCAAAATAGTCAAGATGATCAAAAAGCAATATAATCTCCACATGTCCGAAAAGGAGTAGGAGTAAGAAGCGTTATCTTATTTAATCCTACCTAGGGGCAGCAAGGCTCCGTTTTTTAGAGTGCAATCCAGGAATCGGAAGGTTACCGGTTTGATCCTCGTCTCTGGCAGAGACTGGGTCGAAGTGTCCTTGAGCCCTGATTGCTCCTGGTGGGCAGGTTGGCGCCTTGCACGGCAGCCTCTGCCATGGGTGTATGAACGTGAGTGCGAATGGGTGAATGAGGCCATGCTCGTGGAAAGCGCTTTGAGTACCGTCAAGGTAGAAAAGCTCTATTTAAATGCATGTCCATTTGCCATTTTACCCCTTCTCCATCTCAGATATTTTGATAACTGTCATTGGGGCTGTGATTAATGATGCTATTGAACGATACTGCGTTATACTGAGAGGTGTCCCTGCTATTTCGTCACCCTAATGGATATGAGTGGGATGACCAAAATATCATGACTCCATGACCACACATCCAAACCATTTTTTTATGTGCTTTTAAAAGGCAGTTGTCTGCCAACAGCCTCCTGAAAGAAAGCTAGTGCTACCGATAGCTACGGCCTGCAACCGGCCACGACACGGAAGCAGGACCAGCCCAAAAACATTTACTTTATGATGATTGGTTAAAGCTGAAATCGTGTCTGTTGCCACTTTGTGATGTTTGTCGCCTATTTTAGATGTAATTTGATACGTTTACCAGAAATTCAACAAATATACTCTGGGTTTCTGCAGTGTGGTTAACTTTTTCGACGATGTTTTACTGAAACTAGATAAAAATCTCAGGCAATCATTACAGACTGTAAATTTAAACATGTCTCGATTGAGCCAATGTAATTGTGTATAGAAACGATTTTGCCTGTGTAGGTTCTGTATATTCAAACAAAGTTGTGAATTCTGTATTCTGTATGTTAGCTAAAGTTTAGGGTCTGTGTGGGATTTCACTTAAAGCCTGGCATGAAGTGCAGAAAACTTCTTGCGTAACTTGAATTATTCTGCCATATTTTAATCCGAAACATTTGGGAAATGTGGACTTAGGCGATGAGCGTTGTGGCTCGCTGAACATTTCTGTTTCCACCAGCATTACTTGTGCTCCCGCAGCAGAAAAGTAATGGGTTCCATATGACAAACAGCCATTATAATGGATGCATGTAAACCACTAAATATACTTTTAAATGCCTTTGAAAAAGTTGTGCACGCATTTAAATCCATGCGATGGCCCGATGAAAAGGTTGTCACCTTATAATGTGGGGTGGCTCAGGGCTAAACAGTCCTCAGCCAGACCCCCCCCCCCCTCCCTTTCTCTCTGTTAACCAGCTCTTTTTGATTTTGTTTTCGTTTAGTTTGGTCTGGATGCAGGAACACATCATAAAAATAAAAATAAAAAAAACAACTTTTGAGGCGTGCCTTCATGCTCCGTCCTACTTCAGAATGTATAACAGTCTTTTCGTGTTGCATTCATGTCATGCAGGGAATGAAAAAGCCCTTTGCCGAGGTCATCAAAGCCAACATCGGGGACGCACATGCTATGGGCCAGCAGCCAATCACCTTCTTCCGACAGGTTCGTCCATAAACCCCCCCACCCCCCGCCCGAGGCCTCTCCTCTAAATATAACACCCCCCTCCTGACGTCTGAGCACCCATAAAACTGATTTCTGCCTCCTCAAATCACTTGTCGTCGATGACGGTCTTTCTCTGGTGCGATTGTACGCAAACTGTATACATACTGTGCCGCTCACGCCTCTCGTTAACGCTCACGCTTCTTTCTTTGTTGCCAGGTCTTGGCTCTCTGCTCGTACCCCGAGCTGCTGAATGACAGCACATTCCCCGAGGATGCTAAAAGTAGAGCACGCCGCATTCTGCAATCCTGCGGAGGGAACAGTATGGGTGCGTATAAAGCGCGTTGTTTTTTTTGTTTTTTTTGCACAAGCACAATAAACTTTGTATAACGCAGTTTCTGTTTGCCACATTTTACTCTCTGGGCACAAAGTCGTCATGGCAACCTATATTGTCTCGACATGACTCCCCAGGTTCCTACAGTGCCAGTCAGGGCATAGATTCGGTGCGCCAGGACGTGGCCGGCTACATCGAGCGAAGAGACGGCGGTGTGCGCTGTGACCCAGACAACATTTACCTCACCACAGGCGCCAGCGATGGCATCGTGGTACGGAGGCGCCGCTCGTTTTCACGTTGCGTCTCTTTTGTCGTTTTGATTGTCTACGAAAAAATTACGGAATAAAGTCACCACAACGCTCAAGTAGACGGGAGGCAAGTTATCCAGCTTGGATTCCGGATTGGCAGCTAGTCGGCCTCTCGGTCTGCTCCACCGCTTTGGTCCTGACCGAAAACATCTCAGCGCCTCTTGGGTGGTTTGTCACGAAACGGCAGACAGATATTAAGACATGAATTTGACGATCCCCTGACATCTCTTTTAGGACCACCATGAAATGAGTGAAACGTTCATGGACCAAATGCCATGAAATTGTTTCCTCATCAGGATGACTTGTTGTAGGTGGTGGTCCAAGCCACAAAATCAAGTCAGAATTTCTATTTGTCCAGTCATTAGTTTCATGGCCAAATACATGTTAAGTTGACATTTCCTCCATACTCAGCTGTGCTTTAAGCACCATTTAGGACGTGGTCGTTTTCTAAACTAAGATGTTGAATATGGTAAACATTAAACCTGCGAGCTCCTCACACTTTGCAGATAGCATTTCTGTAGACTCCCGGTCTTATTCAAGAACAAATCGTAGAAGTAGCAACCGACTAGAAAACAAGTGCACTATTTAGATAAAAAAAAAGGGTGTATTCAAGATGGAGAGTAATACGATAAGTAATGCTCTCATGGAGGAATAATGCAGATGAAGAGCCTTCAGCTGAGAACCAGTTTAAATGGAGGACACTTGTTCAGTGCCAGTAAACCATTATGCAGACGAAATGTAATATGTAGCCAACAGTGCTGAATTGACCTGTTTTCTCTAGTCACTGTTCTCTTACCCTCTGCCTTCTTAGACCATGCTGAAGCTGCTGGTGTGTGGCGAGGGTGCCGGCCGCACGGGCGTAATGATCTCCATCCCCCAGTATCCCCTGTACTCGGCCGCGCTGGCCGAACTGGGCGCCGTGCAGATCAACTATTACCTTAATGAGGACAAGTGCTGGAGCCTGGACATCAGCGAGCTGCAGCGAGCTCTGGATGAGGCCCGGAGCTACTGCAAACCCCGAGCCCTGTGCATCATCAACCCCGGGAACCCCACTGGTGAACTGCCCTTCACTCTTTGCTCAGAATGAACACAGTTTGGAGACACATTACAGCAATAATAGGTTCCCAAAAATAGATTCTGAATGAACTTAGCTGTGTAGCATTCAGGGTTAAGGTCTGCCCATGATGTTTCATGTCTGCGTGTTCCATTTAATTTCTGGATGATCTCATCATATTGCTAAGTTCCTTATTGTCATTCAAGTTTATGTTTTCTGTAGTTTAAAAAAAATATAGAAAATTAAAATATAATAGTTGAGTAGTTTACCGTTTGTACGTAAATGTTCATTCTTGATCACTGATACTCACGGTCCAAATACTTGTTTTTTTAAACCCTAAAGCTGTGTCACTTTTTTAGTCTGGACATGACAACTGAACAATGCTCATCAGATGTCGTGTTGTTAGAGCCGAGTTATCTCTATGATAACAGAACAAATTCCATCCGCCGAGGAGGCCAACAGATCTGGCAGTATTTGTCAATTCAGTGTAGCAGAGATAATTATTTGGCCTCCTGGGCTAAAACTTGTCGGCATTATAAACATGATTCCAGAGCATTTTGTCATATCTGATAGTGAGGTCCAAGGGGAAACGCTAGAGGTGAACACCCTCCTGTATGAGGTATTAATGATTCCTCTATGTACAAGTTGCGTAACCTATGCTGCTCAATGACGAGCCACTAGATGGCAGCAAAGCGACACACCAGCTCCAAGTTGATCGCCGTTTGAAACGTTTTGACTCCTGCGCCTCCCTCTCCCTCTCTCCACAGGTCAGGTTCAGAGCAGACAGTGCATTGAGGATGTAATCCGATTTGCAGCAAAGGAGCGTCTCTTCCTCATGGCTGATGAGGTGATTTCTCTTCCCCCTGACATCTACCTGCTTTACTTGCAAATGCCGCCATTGTGCCCTGAACTCGGCAATATCCGTCTTTCTTTCCTCACACTCGCAGGTCTACCAGGACAATGTTTACGCTGACGGTTGCCAGTTCCACTCTTTTAAGAAGGTGCTGTTTGAGATGGGACCAGAGTACTCGAATACAGTGGAACTGGCATCCTTCCACTCCACCTCCAAGTGTTACATGGGAGAGTAAGTTAAGCTTAGTGGGATGAACCGGTCACAGCAGATTTGCTTGAACTGTTGGAAAAGTTTGTGTTTTTTTTTGTTTTGTTTTTTTTCCAAAAAGAAGACGTCATTTCTAGAAGCCTCCCATCATCTGCCTCATCGGCAAAGCTTTTGATTGATTAATAAGCAATATGTTTGACTATCAGCTTTTATCTGTCGTTCTCCACCCCCTCCCGCTCGCATCCTAATGTTTTGGTTAACGCACCCTCACTAGATGTGGCTTCCGCGGAGGCTACATGGAGATCATCAACATGGATGAAGAGGTGAAGGCTCAGCTCACCAAACTGGTGTCGGTGCGCCTGTGTCCTCCTGTTCCTGGACAGGCTCTCATGGACCTGGTGGTCAACCCTCCGCAGCCCGGCGAGCCCTCGCACGCCAAATTCATCAAGGTAAACGGTGTGAATCGGTTATAACACTAATTCACCATGTGGTGTTTCCAGCACACCAATATCATAACATGTCCTCTTTTAATGTGCATAGTTAATTGCAATGGATAAGTCATTTTTGGATTAGTAGGGTTTTTTTTGGGTTTTTTTTGTAATAAATTGCGACTTTGAGTTCAAAACTTACAGGTATAAACCCCAAAAACTTTTTTTTTTGCTTTCGCGTCAGTACCGATTTTTGCAGCTGCACACAATCAGAAACCTCAGGTAATAAACGTCTGTGAAAGTGAAATCATTTGCTATTTGGGAGTAAATCCACCAAAGTTATTCCTGTTGAAAGAAAAAGTATTTTCTCACACTGAGGGAGTGCGTCACTGACGCCATCAGCGTCGTGGTCAGCAGCGCGGTGTCCTGACTCGACCCAGTAATCCCATGAAATCATGACCTCCGCTAGCTGTGAAATTTTAAAATTCCTTTGTTTTCTCCCATGACAATTCTCATGATCTGTGAGAAGAGTCACACTCTCCGGCGTGGCTGTCCGTCCAACTCGTGGTTCTTACAGAAGTCTGAAGAACTTCCAGCAGAAAACTCTGTTAGAATCGGTCACTAGCTATAGACGACACAGCCAGCTGTACAAAAATAAAGCCAAGCTTCACGCCAGATAGAGGCGCTGCCATTTTGTGCCAAAGACGGCTGCGCAATTGTGATTGATAGATGAAGCAGTACCAAAGTCTCGCCTGGCTGAATTGCAAGAGATTACTTTTCTGCAGAGCAATTCCTTTTTTATGGTTCAAAACGGATAATCACATTTATGGAAAGTTTGTGTTAGCTTTTGTTTCTTTGTTGTTGTTTTTTTTCACAACACAAGCCACAACTAGCTAACAGCTATACTGAAGCCAACCACCGGGGGGCGATGAAGAATAGTTTGCGTCACGTTTCAAGGGCTCTTACAGGCATAGTGACAAACTTTAGCTGAAAACAAATTCACAGCCATGGAGTCTTCAAACTGGAGACGAGATGCTTCCCTGTTTTAATGATTAGACCACCTTTGTGATGATCCTTAGCAGCTTATCCATCAACGAGCAAGTGATGATGCCACCTGCTAATCTCCAAAATGGAAAAATAAGTTTTGGGAGACACGTTTGACGCATTGCCAAAGACACTCCGCAATGCAGCCTAACGCAGAAGCTCAAAATTGTCATTGTTAAGTGTGAAACATCGTAGAAAATAGCCCCAAGTCGCATCAGGAATCTCGACTGCCATTTGTTCAAGGTTAAAGGATTCTACGCTTGTGTGCTACAACAGTAACACTGTTGTCTCGCCGTGAGACACTCAACCAAATCTAAAGCTAGTCAGCTGTTATATTTTATAGAATGGGGAAATGGCTGGGATTGATATTCTCCATCCTTATCTCTGGCTCCCATAGCTTCCATTTTTATATGCAGTTGATGCAAGAAACATAGCGGACCATCTTTTCATTTCCAGCCCATAAAATCCTTCTCGGCACATCTTGATGGTATTAGAATATAAATAAATGTCCTTTTTCCAGGGCTGACCATTTCCAAACTTTACCTCATAGTTTCCAAACAACTCTCAGTATCACTTTTTTCTTTCTTCTTCTTTTTTTTTTTTTTGAAATAAGATTGTGGATTTTCTCCAGACCTCTTTTGCCAATAAAAAGAAATCTAGACAGATTTTTCTCACACGCTCAAAAGCGCCTGAAATCCCTGTCATCACAAATGTCGCCCCGTGATTGATGGAAAACCTCCCTTTGGTTCACCTCTGCATTTTCCTCTCCTCCCCACTCGCATCCAGGAGCGCACAGCCACTCTAAGCACCTTAGCGGAGAAGGCCAGGCTGACAGAACAGGTTCTCAATACCGTGCCTGGCATCAGCTGCAATCCCGTGCAGGGTGCTATGTACTCCTTCCCCCGCATAACCATCCCTGAAAAGGCTGTCAAAGAGGCCAAGGTGAGTCCTTAACTGAAAAGGTTTTAACATTAAAATGCGCAGAGGAAGCCGACGGATCTGCGCGAGATCTGCAAGCGGCGCGCTCTCAAATCATCCACGTGTTTTTGTTTTTGTTTTTTTTCCCGCCCAAGTTACTGTTTTATTTCTTTTCATGAGCTCGTGCAGCCTTTGCGCCCCTAAAATTCGATACAAAAATCCGGGGGGCCCGGAATTAAATGCTCCCGGAGCCGACGCCGCACACGACACCAGGCTAGATTGAATAAGTCTTTAACCGGGCTCAGCGCTCTGGGCATTCACACCCCCCTTCGCCGCTGAAGGGAACGAATGATTTCCAATAGTTTGTGGTTTCAATTCTGTCCCGAGGTCGCCTGCTCAATTTGGCGTCGGGGAGGGCGGATGAGCCGAGTCACTGGGAATCTGATAAGCCTTACAGAGGATAAGGTCAGAGTATAGCTGACCCGCTGGTCCCTGATCAGTCCCTGGGAACTCTGCGTGCCATCGACATCACACATATGCAGCATTGCTTTTGTTTTTATTTATTTATGTTTTATGTTATATTATCTTGGGGCTTTGATGAAACGTCCATGAGCTTATTTAGCAGGAACATTCCTGTCGTTTGAGCAGCCACTGCACAGTCCCTTGAGCTTTCTTTTATTTCAGCTCAAATAGGTTTTTCATTTAAACCAACATTCAGTTCTTTTCTGAATCATGTAGTGACACAATCAAGTAAACCACTCCGAAGGACCCATGTACTAAAGAACACACTCTTTTATTTTATTACAAAGTGTTCACTAAATTAATTCTAAAAAACCTATGGAGAAATTGGCTCCCATGAAACAATCATGAGCCTTGTAAAAATGTATAAATTTCAAGGGCTTTTGAGGATATTTTCCAGGACCGTTGCACTACATAATTATTTGTAAATGCTCATTTTGTGCTAGAAATATAGAGAGAGTCTTGATTTCAGGGATGTTTCAGGAAGGTCTCTCTACTTTCGTTTTAACATTTTTTTTTTCTCCACAAAGTGTGGAGAACTGTGTGTAATTTGCTAAATTAGAAATCAGAAATGAAGTGGGAGGAAAATGAGAGCACAGGGAGCATTTCAATGTCAGTAAAGGTTCCCACAACGCTTGAATGAAGGCTGCACTCGGAGCCACGCTGCTCTCTCAGACATGAATATGTTTTACACTCATGTCATAATTGCAGCTTAACTGCTTAACCTTGGAAATAGTCACTTGCTACAAGAATGTGAAGTCTGAACACACGCCGCAACATTTATTTTCCTCCCTGCTAGGAAAAAGGTCAGCAGCCAGATATGTTCTACTGCATGAAGATGCTGGAGGAGACTGGGATCTGCCTGGTTCCTGGCAGCGGCTTTGGCCAGAGGGATGGAAGCTACCACTTCAGGTGCAGAACTCCTCCACCACGGCAACTAGTGCTGCTCCATTCTGTCTGTCAATCATTCTCTTGATTAAGCTAGTAGTCGTTTGACCGATGTGATCTTGGAAAACAGAGGAACATGTCCATCACAATTTCGAGGTGTCCATCTTCAAATGGCTTTTTTTTGGTCCTATTTCATAAATAGAAGCTTAATCTCCCCCATATATTTTCACCATACACTGTATAAAAAGACAATATGGCTCCCCAAAAGTGAAATCAACAGACCTTATAAATCCCGCCCCCTCCACGTTAGCGGACAGCACTTTGGCCAAACAAAATAAATTAAAAATGTCAAAATACTTTTTTTCCCCTCCAAAGATGACATATATCATTGTAGGCCATTTTTTCACGTTGATGTATTGAATGTTCATGGGGTCTTTTTAATTAATAATCTATTTGGTCCTATAAAAAGGGGCGTGGCATGGTGATTAACAGCCACTCGGAGGAAAGTGGCCCTCATCATGGTGGCACCTGCACATTCTTTTTGCGAATTATAAGTAAAACCTGTTAAGAGGAGATGCAGATTTAACGCTGTCTCTGCATAACTGTATTTCAAACTGAGGGGAAAAAAACCAATTGTTTTAGAGTGAGCTAATTGTCATGCAGTTGAGGTGGGCGGGGCCTTGATTTTCCCACAACTCCGTCCTCCGATCACTGCTGTGACGACTCAAGAGCCAAAGTCCAGTCTATGATTTTTCACCTTAAAGAAGCTACAACCATCAAATTAAATGAAAATAATTATCAAATATTTTAGGCAAAGTAACCTCAGGCAAAAACCAAAAAGGATCTTCACCATTTCTAACACATCCATCGATTAATCGAGTAATCGGATAAGAATTATTTTTTGCTTTGGTGAAGAGCAACAGTTAATATGGAATAGAAAAGGCTCTCTGAAAATGAATAACTACCTAGTTTCCTTTTTAGAAATCCCATTTTTATTCCAATTTTACTACTTAAGAGTTAATGGAAATGTAGCAACAAATAGATATTTCAAGAAATAAATGAAATAAAAGCAAAACTCTAGTGATATCATAACTAGCCCCGACAAAGAGGCAGCGTGTACATCTTTTAATCAGTTTTGCTGCTGTTATTTGGCTGCTACCGATACAGAAAGTAAATTAAATCGGTGTGTTTTTTGGTCTATGAAACAGTGAAAAACGTTGATCACTTTTACTCAAAGCCCAAGAGGACGTCCTCAAACCCACAGTCCCCAGCCCAAAGAGCTTCACTTTACTGTCACAGACTAGAGAAACCAGAAAATATTCATATGTCAGAAGCTGGAATCAGAGAATTTGGACTTTTTTCTTTCTTTTTTTTTTTTTAAAGACTCAAAACGATTGATCGATTATCAAAATAGTTGGCGATTAATTCAGTAGTCGATTAGTCATCGATTAATTGATTAATCGCTGCAGCCCTACAATGAATCATATTACAGACTATTGGAAACCGAAAGAGATGATTTTTAAATAGCTTAATATCTCGATGAAGACTTTCCTGAAGGGCTCAGAGAAGCAGACATCCAATTAAACCCTGTGAACAGTGAGTTAAGCGGTCACCAGGGTGATAGTACATGATGCCTTTTCTCACAGTGAAACCTTAATCACATTTTTTGATAGACGGTATAACGGTGGATTCTTTGTGGCAGATTTTTGGATGGAAACACCCTCAACAGCCTGATCCTTTTCATGCCGTCGCCAAGTGCGTTCGACTGGCTGTGAGATTTCAGGAAAATCCATAAAAAGCCCATAAAAGCCTTTTAACTCATAGACCAGGCGTCTGCTGTCGCTCACTCCGCTAACAGTCTGGTCTTCTCTTCCCTGTCCTCGCCTCCCTCACCTCCAGAATGACCATCTTGCCGCCAACAGACAAGCTGAAGATCCTTCTGAACAAAGTGAAGGACTTCCATCAGAAGTTCACCCAGCAGTATTCCTAAAAAAATTTCCACACACCCTCTCTGCTCCTCCGCCGACACTGGGAGGAGCTTGCCAACCACCAAAAGGAAGAACCTCAAATTTATCAGTCAATATCAATAAAGTGCCTTCGTGTGGGCTCCCACGGTCTTCGACGGCGCTCCTCAGCCTCTGCAGCTGCCTCACGGACATTCACGGATGGAAAACAAGGGCACCGTTTTGTTTCAGGAAAAACAAAAAACAAAAAAAAAACTCAAGACAAAATGAATTTAGGGACATGCTGATTTGTAACGACAAAACAAAACGGCCCCGTCTTGCTTTGAAGGATGTATGTAATATAAGTATGTAGTGGTGAAGTGCGCGAGGAAAGCTCGAGTACGTGCCAAGCTTAAACAAAAAAACAAAAACAAAAAAAGTGCAATTGAAGAAGGCATAACAAGTGAAATTATTCCATTCCTGCAGGAGATACTTGACAAGGAGAACGTGCAGAAAAGTCTCATTTGCATGATAATTCAGAAACAGTTCTGCAAAACCAAAATGTCAATCTCAATATTAAGCCTTGTTTTTTTTTTTTGTGTAGAACTTTAACATTTTTTTGTAGAGTTTATAATATGACAAATAGGTAATTGTCCTTTGACCGTGAACATTAATGGAAAAACGTTTATGGCTCTGTTATTTTATGCTGCCAAGCTTGTAGAAGGAAGATGTTATGTGAAAGAAAAAAAAAATGTAATAATACAGTGTTGGACTTGATTTCTTTCAGGCTTTTCTTTTACCGGGTATTTGAAATAGGAAATTTTGTCCACAGCAGACTTTGACCTCACTTCTCATTCCAAGTTTAACATGACATTATTCTTAACCACAAAGGAGAATATGTCACTCAGCAATGCGTTACTCATCAATGGTGACAAAAACAGGCTGCGTGATGTTTGAAACGGCCTTCTTTTAATCTGTGAGCAAGTATACACACCCCTGCACCACACTGACGGGAACGACCAGCTCTTAATGGTGGCTAGCAGCGGCTAATCACGGCCTCCGTTACAATCAAAATACATTTTTCTCCTTAAAATAAAAAAAAGTCACGTCATCAAAGTCAAAACTACACTCGGCTGCTGTATTTTAGAGGAAAGAAGGTTTGAGGCGGCAAATCTTCGACCCACGCTGACACGCCATGCTTGATGCTAGCAAGCTAATCCTGCACAGCTAGAAATTCAGGGATTAAGATTGACGGGCGGATGTCGCAGTTTTATTGGCTGAGTTTGTCTGGTGGAAGAATATTTGGAACGAACCTCAAAAATTAGTCAGCTGTCGCCTAGGTAAGTGGTTTGGGTGAGCTAGCCAGCAGTTGTAGTTTCATCCTAGAAACCAGTAGCATTAGCATTAGCCTGGATCCATTTTTCCTCAGCTATAAAGTGCTGTGTCTGGTTTGCAGAGCAGCAGCTAGTTCAAGGTCATTATCTGTGGATTAATAAGTGACCACTCATTAGTGATGATCCATTTTTAATATCCGGGTGTAGATTACCAAAGTCAAGGCAACTGCATTGAAGGAATGTTTAAAAAAAAAAGTCGGCTCCCACTGTCATACGCGCT